>CM051002.1:36489427-36576927 GCA_027704905.1 Muraenolepis orangiensis | reverse complement strand
AGATGTTACCATGTGTTATCTATCATATGGGTTAGATGTTACTATGTGTTATCTATCATATGGGTTAGATGTTACCATGTGTTATCTATCATATGGGTTAGATGTTACCATGTGTTATCTATCATATGGGTTAGATGTTACCATGTGTTATCTATCATATGGGTTAGATGTTACCATGTGTTATCTATCATATGAGTTAGATGTTACCATGTGTTATCTATCATATGGGTTAGATGTTACCATGTGTTATCTATCATATGGGTTAGATGTTACCATGTGTTATCTATCATAAGGGTTAGATGTTACCATGTGTTATCTATCATATGGGTTAGATGTTACCATGTGTTATCTATCATATGGGTTAGATGTTACTATGTGTTATCTATCATATGGGTTAGATGTTACCATGTGTTATCTATCATATGGGTTCTATACTACTAGTGCTATAGAGTACTATACTACTCGTACTATAGAGTACTATACTACTAGTACTATAGAGTACTATACTACTAGTACTATAGAGTACTATACTACTCGTACAATAGAGTACTATACTACTAGTATCAACGGTCAAAGGCAACATGAACAGGGACATCTTAAGATGAACAGAAAGCACCATCTTGAGGATGGATACGTGCAGTCTAACCTCTGGGATTAATAAAGCCTTATCTAATGAGGATTGAATCCTCTTCATTGGTCACATGTCCACACAGTGCATGGAACCCATCCTAGTATGAGGAGCAGTGAGCAGCTCTTGGATATCCAGGGAAGCGGGGGAGGAGGCTGGTGCTACTGAGCTACTGATGTTGTTGTTGTCGTTGTCCCTCCAGGGGCCGGTGGACAGGATGGAGGATATGAAGTGATGATCAGCTGGTTCTTCTCCACCCTGAGTGAACACATGGGTTTCATGCATGTAGAAAGCTTTATCTATCCCTCACGCACATTCTCCATATTTCTCCTTATTTATCTTACAGAGTTGCACCCAGGGTGCGGCAGACAAAGAATGAAGGAAATAATAAGCTAAATTAAGATTGGGATGATAAGTAGGAACCATCTCTCTGTCAGTCCTTAACCCGGTGGTCCTCCTCTCTATCTCTGGTGGAACGTTTGCACAGAGTCAAACAATGTAGCACCAACTGTCACATGCAGGTCAATAGACATTTGACACACACACGCACACGCACACACACGGCCGGCAGGCCCCCAACACTAATTAGCAAGGTCTAGTGAAACGGTAAGAGATAGTTGGTTAATCGCAGTCTTATAGCGCCCTCTGTTGGTGAATGAGGGCAGTAACAGGATTGGTGGATTTAGGATGCATTGCCTCTATCATACAATGAGAGCCTGGTGGAAGTATGGAGGCAAAGGAAAAGACGAAGGACAAAGACTCGGCCATTAGCAATATGAATATGAATAGATGTTACCATGTGTTATCTATCATATGGGTTAGATGTTACCATGTGTTATCTATCATATGAGTTAGATGTTACCATGTGTTATCTATCATATGGGTTAGATGTTACCATGTGTTATCTATCATATGGGTTAGATGTTACCATGTGTTATCTATCATATGGGTTAGATGTTACCATGTGTTATCTATCATATGGGTTAGATGTTACCATGTGTTATCTATCATATGGGTTAAATGTTACTATGTGTTATCTATCATATGGGTTAGATGTTACCATGTGTTATCTATCATATGGGTTAGATGTTACCATGTGTTATCTATCATATGGGTTAGATGTTACCATGTGTTATCTATCATATGGGTTAGATGTTACCATGTGTTATCTATCATATGGGTTAGATGTTACCATGTGTTATCTATCATATGGGTTAGATGTTACCATGTGTTATCTATCATATGGGTTAGATGTTACCATGTGTTATCTATCATATGGGTTAGATGTTACCATGTGTTATCTATCATATGGGTTAGATGTTACCATGTGTTATCTATCATATGGGTTAGATGTTACCATGTGTTATCTATCATATGGGTTAGATGTTACCATGTGTTATCTATCATATGGGTTAGATGTTACTATGTGTTATCTACGCCCCCTGCTGGGGAGTGAGGGTTACCACTGAACAGCGCCACCTGCTGGTGTCTGTGACACACATAATACACATGAAACAAAAACACATGATACACATGATACACATGATACACATGATACACATGATACACATGATACACATGATACACATGATACACATGATACACATTGTAGGTGTAATATCCAAACGTCTGTGAGTTTTCTGATCACCCTTGAAGCCAGAGTAGGTGAATAACGGGAGTCTTGAACGCGAACGACAGGACCACGTGTATAGTTTACCATTTATTAACAAAAGAAAAACATAACATGTCGAATCGCTCGTCGCACGGTCAAAAACTATGACGCTACTTTCTACGCTGTTCCATTCAAAAAGGCTCCCGCTGCCTTCTACCCAGCTGATTATAAGTGGTCACATGACCGTTCCGGTCTATCAAAATAAAGAAATGTTTTTATCACATAGTCTCAGTTTAAACAAACAAAGTCTTATCAAATCATGAAATCATGACAAATCTTTTTAAACTATAGACTATTAAACTATTATCAAATTAAAATATCAAAACATGAATATAGGACATATTAATGAACCAATTCCTAGATTGGCTCCTACACACATGATACATAAAGTTGGGACAGCTGGGCTTACCTCAGTCTCCTCAATATGCAGTTGTATCAACAGTTGAAGATTAATATATACCTATATAGGGTAGGTACAGTAAAAATGTTCATGGCTATCATACAGGTAAGTAACCAATACATATGTAAACTCTAGGTAAAGGTAGGCTATGTTGGATACTATAGGGATACTAAAGGGAGTAGAGGCAGAAGAGGTGGGGTGGCAAGGTTGGAGGGCGGGGGGGCAGCGGCAGGTGGACGGGGGGAGGGGGGGTGCGGCTGTCATCGTGGTACAGAGTTCAGGGAGATGAGGGGAAGAAGCTGTTCCTGAGCCTGCTTGACTAAGAACAAAGACTCTGTAGTGCCTCCCGTAGAGAAGGAGGGCAAACAGTCCATGGTTGGGGTGAGAGGTGTCTTTGACAATTTGTTGTGCCTTCCTCAGACACCGTTTGTGGTGGGTGGTGTTTATTGCAGGGAGGGGTAGTCCAACGATGCGTTGGGTGGTTTTCTCCACCCTCTGCAGCCTTTCCGGTCAGAAACAGTGCTGTTGCCGTACCACACTGTGATGCAGTTGGTGAGGATGCTTTCAATAGCACACCGGTAAAAGTTCACCAGAATGTGAGGTGACAGGTGGGCTTTCCTCAGTCTCCTCAGGAAGAAGAGAGGCTGGTGAGCCTTCTTTACCAGTGAGGCCGTGTTGAGGGACCAGGAGAGGTCCTCGGAGATGTGGACCCCCAGGAATTTGAAGCAGGAGACACGCTAGACCTCCGCACCGTTGATGAGGTATGCCAGCTCTGGTCTTCCTGAAGTCCACCATGAGCTCCTTGGTCTTCTTGGTGTTGAGGGCCAGGTTGTTTTCAGCGCACCACGCCACCAGGTGCTGGACCTCCTCCCTGTAGGCTGACTCAACGTTGTTCTTGATGAGGCCCACCACCGTTGTGTCGTCTGCAAACTTCATGATGGTGTTTGTACCATGTACAGGAGTGCAGTCGTGGGTGAAGAGGGAGTAGAAGAGAGGGCTCAGCACACAGCCCTGGGGGACGCCGGTGTTCAGGGTGAGGGGGGAGGAGGTGAGACTGTCTAACCTGACCGACTGGGGTCTGTTGGTTAGGATGTCTGTTATGATGGGGGGGGGGGGGGGGGGAGAGTTGTTTGAGGGTTTGTAGTCCTGGATGCCCTGCCACATGCGTCGGGGATCCGAGTTGTTGAAGTGGTCTTCAACCCTTCGCTTGTGGTTGAGCTTGGCCAGCTTGATGCCCTTGTTCAGGTTTAGCCCTGTGCATCGCCCGACCTAAAAGCAGCGTCACGTGCCTTTAGGAGTAGGCGGACCTCTCGGTACACATGGTACACAGGATACAGATAAACATATAATACAGATGATACACATAATCAAATCATACACATGATACATATACACATGAATGATACATATACACATCATACACATCATACATTTACACATCATAAAAATGATAGAGATACACAATACACACACGATACAGATAAACATGATACACATGATTGAATCATACAAATGATACAGATACATACGATACAGATACATATGATAAACATATGATACACACATACAGAAGCACCTTAAGCAGACTCATTCCACCCAGGTGTACCACGTCCTTTCTTCCTGTGGCCATCAGACTCTATACCTCGGGTATCCTCTACCTCGGGTGGTGAGAGGGACAGTGGAGACTCTATACCTCGGGTATCCTCTACCTCGGGTGGTGAGAGGGACAGTGGAGACTCTATACCTCGGGTATCCTCTACCTCGGGTGGTGAGAGGGACAGTGGAGACTCTATACCTCGGGTATCCTCTACCTCGGGTGGTGAGAGGGACAGTGGAGACTCTATACCTCGGGTATCCTCTACCTCGGGTGGTGAGAGGGACAGTGGAGACTCTATACCTCGGGTATCCTCTACCTCGGGTGGTGAGAGGGACAGTGGAGACTCTATACCTCGGGTATCCTCTACCTCGGGTGGTGAGAGGGACAGTGGAGACTCTATACCTCGGGTATCCTCTACCTCGGGTGGTGAGAGGGACAGTGGAGACTCTATACCTCGGGTATCCTCTACCTCGGGTGGTAAGAGGGACAGTGGAGACTCTATACCTCGGGTATCCTCTACCTCGGGTGGTGAGAGGGACAGTGGAGACTCTATACCTCGGGTATCCTCTACCTCGGGTGGTGAGAGGGACAGTGGAGACTCTATACCTCGGGTATCCTCTACCTCGGGTGGTGAGAGGGACAGTGGAGACTCTATACCTCGGGTATCCTCTACCTCGGGTGGTGAGAGGGACAGTGGAGACTCTATACCTCGGGTATCCTCTACCTCGGGTGGTGAGAGGGACAGTGGAGACTCTATACCTCGGGTATCCTCTACCTCGGGTGGTGAGAGGGACAGTGGAGACTCTATACCTCGGGTATCCTCTACCTCGGGTGGTGAGAGGGACAGTGGAGACTCTATACCTCGGGTATCCTCTACCTCGGGTGGTGAGAGGGACAGTGGAGACTCTATACCTCGGGTATCCTCTACCTCGGGTGGTGAGAGGCACAGTGGAGACTCTATACCTCGGGTATCCTCTACCTCGGGTGGTGAGAGGGACAGTGGAGACTCTATACCTCGGGTATCCTCTACCTCGGGTGGTGAGAGGGACAGTGGAGACTCAGTGACCTGAGGTCAACGCACTGTTATTATTATTTTTTGGTCAACGCACTGTAAATCATCTCACTGTCATTTTGCACTGTAAATTCAATTTCACTTTTCACTTTTCACATGTCACTTTTTCAGTATTCATCTGAGTTATTTATTAGTATTTTATTACTGCCAATTTGCACTATACGTATTGTTGTATATTGTATATACCTACGTATTACTGTAATAATACTGTAAATTGTGCAATTCATCTATCAATACATTTAGATTTCATCTAAATGTTTCAACTGTTGCACCTTAATTTCCCTCAGGATGAATAAAGTTATCTTGAATCTTGAATCTTGAATGATACACAGACACATTAAATGTGATACAGAGACACATACACATATCAAGATTCAAGATAACTTTATTTATCCCGATGGAAATTAAGGTGCAACAGTTGAAACAGGGGGAATAAATGCACACAAAATATACTAATACCTAAAGCTAAAAACAAAATAACAACAAACTAAACTAAACAAAACTAGTATAAACAAAATATAACTAAATTAACTCTAAATGAAATCTAAATGTATTGATAGATGAATTGCACAATTTACAGTATTATTACAGTAATACGTAGGTATATACAATACACAACAATACGTATAGTGCAAATTGGCAGTAATAATATATTAATAAATAACTCAGATGAATACTGAAAAAGTGACATGTGAAAAGTGAAAAGTGAAATAGAATTTACAGTGCAAAATTACAGTCAAATGATTCACAGTGCGTTGACCAAAAAATGATAATAATAACAGTGCGTTGACCTCAGGTCACTGAGTCTCCACTGTCCCTCTCACCCCCCGAGGTAGATGAATTATAGAGACTGATGGCCACAGGAAGAAAGGACTTCCTGTGGCGTTCTGTGGTGCACCTGGGTGGAATGAGTCTGTTGCTGAAGGTGCTTCTGTATATATTAAATATGATGCTCATGATACACATGGTACACATACACACATGATACAGATAAACATGATACACATGGTACACATGGTACACATCATAACAAATAAAACATGATACAGATACACATGATAGACATCATACAGATAAACACAATGCACATCATACACATGGTAAAGATGATACACATCAAGTCAAGTCAAGTTTATTGTCACTTCACAACACAGCAGTGGTCTGAAAATCTTATGTGCAATACCCGACGACAGACAGCAGTTATAAAAATAAGTGAATACAGTTCGTGGCTGGGGTGGGCAATGTCTTTTATGATGCGTTTGGCCTTGGCCACGCACCGCTGGTTGTAAATATCCAGGAGGGAGGGGAGCTCACCTCCAACCATATACTGGGCCGTCCGCACCACCCTTTTGGTGCAGTTCCCGTACCAGGCGGTGATACACCCTGTAAGAACACTCTCCATGGTGCTGTTATACAATGTTCTCAGGATGCGGGGGCCCATGCTTAATTTCCTCAGACGCCTGAGGAAATACAGGCGTTGTTGGGCCCTTTTCACCACGTGTGTGGTGTGCGTGGACCATGTGAGGTCCTGGGAGATGTGCACGCCGAGGAACTTGAAGCTGCTGACCCTCTCTACTGCAACACCGTCGATGGAGATACGGCTGTGCTCTCCTCTCTGCTTCCTGAAGTCTACGATCAGCTCCTTGGTCTTCTTGACATTGAGGGCGAGGCTGTTCTCCTGGCACCACTACTTCAGCGATCCGACCTCCTCCCTGTCTCGTCGTCGCCGGCGATCAGGCCCATCACTGTCGTGTCGTCAGCAAACTTGATGATGACGTTGGAGCTGTGCATAGCCATGCAGTCGTGGGTGTAGAGGGAGTAGAGGAGAGGGCTCAGCACGCATCCCTGGGGGGCTCCCGTGTTGAGGGTCAGTGGCTCTGAGGTGGTGCTGCCCATCCTCACCACCTGGCGGCGGTCCGACAGGAGGTCCAGTATCCAGCTGTACGTGGATGGGGGCACGCCTAGACCTCTAAGCTTGGTGTCAAGCTTGGCAGGAACTATCGTGTTGAGGTCTATAGTCATTCAGGCATGTTACCTTGGGTTGTTTAGGGACAGGCACGATGGTGGACATCTTGAAGACCACGGGAACAACAGCCTGGGACAGGGAGAGGTTGAAGATGTCTGCTGCCTTACGGATGTTCAGCCGCTTGAAGGTGCGGCACACATCCGCCTCCAAGATGCTCAGCAGGCTGGTCTCCTCAGTCGGCGCTGGCTTCGGCGGGCTGCCGTTCACGTCGAACCGAGCAAAAAAAGTATTTATCTCTCCTGGGAGGGAGGTAGAGGAGTTCTCTACACAACTGGTTCTCCCTCTGAAGTTCGTTATGGTCTGCAGCCCCTGCCACATACCCCTCGCATCGTGGCTCTTGAATTTCTCCTCCACTCTGTCCTTATACTCCCGCTTGGCAGTGACGATGGTCTTACGTAGGTCGAAGCAGGCTCTCGTATATTCCTCCATATTCCCGGAGCCAAAGGCGTTACGCGCGTGGAGGGCAGCACGAACATCGCCGTTAATCCAAGATTTCTGGTTGGGATATATCCGAACCGACTTGGTCGGAACAACGTCATCTATAAATTTCTTGATGAACCCGGTGACCGACGACGCGTACTCGTTGATGTTATTGTCCGAGGCAACGCTGAACATGTGCCAGTCAGCGCGATCGAAACAATCCTGCAGCATAGAGTCCGATTGGTCCGACCAGCATTGGACCTCCCTCACAGCGATCGGTTGCTGCTTCAGTCTCTGCCTATAGGCGGGGAGTAGCTGGATAGAGCGGTGGTCTGATTTGCTGAACGGTGGGCGGAGGAGGGCCTTGTAGCCATCACAGAAGGGAGTGTAGCAGTGGTCGAGGATCCGCTCACCCCGTGTGTTGCTCGTTATGTGTTGGTAGAACTTCGGGAGAACCTTCTTCAGGTTCACCTTGTTGATGTCCCCCGCCACGATGAGAGCAGCCTCGGGGTGTGCCGACTCCTGTTCGCTGATAGCCCCGTACAGTTCCTTCAGCGTAACCAGGTAGCCAGTATGGATGGCACATAAGCATCAGGTACTCCAGGTCCGGGGAACAGAAAGACATGAGGGGATGTACATAACTTTGGTTGCACCAAGATCTATTTATCATGAGACATACCCCCCCTCCATGATCTTTACCGGAGAGAGCCTTTGTTCTGTCCGCCCGGTGGACGGAACATCCCTTCGGCTCGATAGCTGCGTCGGTAACCCCCTCCGACATCCATGTCTCCGTAAGGCAGATGATACAATTGTCCTTAGTTTCCCGGTGGAATTTAATACGAGCCTGTAGCTCGCTTAACTTATTGTCCAGAGACTGTACATTAGCCAGTAGAATGGTGGGTAGTGGGGGGGCGATCGGATCGACATCTCAGCCTGACTAGCACGCCGGCTCGCTTACCTCTCTTCTTCCTGCGACGCTTGCGTGTAATCGTGCCCAAGATGGTCGGAGATAATCAAGCTGTGACTTCGGGCGGGACGTCCGAGTCGAAAGAATGAAAAAACTCCAGTAGGCGGCGAGCGACTGTCGATCTGATCTCCAGAAGTGTGCAAAAGTTATAAATGAACGTGCTAATAACTTCCTGAGCAAAGATAGTTGCGATAAAAAGAATAAATAACAAAAAACTGCGTCGTCGTGCGAGAGCTCGCGACACGGCAGCCATCTCGTACGGCGCCATACTACAAATGATAAACATGGTACACATTTTACACATACACATGATACACATGATACACATGAAACACATACACATGATACACATGATACACATGATATGATACAGATACACATGATACACATGATACACATGATACACATGGTACATATTTTACACATACACATGATACACATGATATGTCACGGATGTGTGTGGTGAGGTTGGACCCAGAACGCAGGCGGAGACCAGGAAAGGAAGAACAGGGGTTTATTAATGGCACAAAACACAATAGAAGGTGATTCCCCAGGACCGACGAGGGAGCTGGGACCGGGAGATCGAGGTGCGTCAAGCCGACAGGTAGAAGACGTAGGGATCGTTGGGGACAGGCGATGGTCAGGTTACCGGGAGGTCGAGGTGCGTCGTGCCGACAGGTAGTAGGCGAACGGATCGTTGGGGACAGGCGATGGTCAGGTTACCGGGAGGTCGAGGTGCGTCGTACCGACAGGTAGATGACGGGCGGAACTCCGGGACCGACGAGGGGGGCTGGAACAGCAGACGGGCGGACTATCTCTCCGATAGTCCGTAGCAGGGTGATCAGGACCAGGGATGAATGTCACCTGGGGACTGGTAGCGTACCGGTTTACACGTAGTACGAACGAGCGACGTCTCTCACTGACGCCGCTGTATAAATAGCCCCCAGGTGAGATCAATGGTAATTAGCCACGGTAATGGTTGGCAGGTGCGTGTGTGTGCGCCTCTAGCGCACGCGGCCTGGCAACGCCCCCTGTCAACCACCGTAACCGTGACAGTACCCCCCCCTCAACAGGTGCCTCCTGGCGCCCCACTCGGCCTGTTGGGATGTTCCTGATGGAAGTCGCAGATGAGGGACAGATCCAGGACACTCCGCCGTGGAATCCAACTCCGCTCCTCCGGGCCGTACCCTTCCCAATCCACCAGGTACTGGAAACCCCGGCCACGGCGACGGATGTCCAGGATCTTTCTCACCGTGTAGGCGGGATGGTCGTCGATGATCCTGGGGGGGGGAGGGGGTGTGGTGGGAGGGCACAAGAGACTGGAAGACACAGGTTTCAACAGAGAGACATGAAAGGTGGGATGAACTTTCATGGCTGGCGGCAATCTTAGCCGTACAGAAACCGGGTTGATGACCTTGTCCACCGTGTAAGGTCCCACATAACGAGGCGCCAACTTCCGGGACTGTACCTGGAGTGGTAGGTCACGGGAGGAGAGCCAAATTTGTTGTCCAGGTCGATAGATGGGTGCCTGGACCCTCCGACGGTCCGCCAAACGCCGGTTCCGATCGGCCGTACGAAGGAGTGCCGACCGCGCGGTCCTCCAAATCCGGCGGCAGCGCTGGAGGTGGGCCCGTACCGACGGCACCGCAATCTCCTCCTCCTGGACGGGAAACAGGGGTGGTTGGTAGCCCAGTGATGCCTGGAACGGCGACATCCCTGTGGCGTCGCTGATCAGGGAGTTGTGGGCGTACTCCACCCAAGGGAGGTGGGAACTCCATGAGGATGGATGGTTCGCGGCGACGCAGCGGAGAGCCGCTTCCAGGTCCTGGTTGGCTCTCTCCGTTTGTCCATTGGACTGGGGGTGGTATCCGGAGGAGAGGCTGGCGGTGGCCCCCAGAGCCTGGCAAAACGCCCTCCACAACTGCGACGCGAACTGTGGCCCCCGGTCGGACACTATGTCCAGGGGTATCCCGTGCAGACGGAATACCTGCAGCACCAGGAGGTCCGCCGTCTCCTTGGCCGAGGGAAGCTTGGGCAAAGGCACAAAATGGACCGCCTTCGAAAACCGGTCGACGATGGTGAGGATGGTGGAGTTACCAGCCGACGGCGGAAGACCGGTGACGAAGTCCACGGCGATGTGCGACCAAGGCCGACGAGGGATAGGCAGCGGCTGCAGCAACCCCGCAGGAGGTCGATGTGAGGCCTTGCTGCGTGCACAGACGGTGCAGGCCGTGACAAAGGCCTGGGTGTCCCGGGAGATGGAAGGCCACCAGAAGCTCCGTCTGAGGAAGGACAGGGTCCGTGCAAAGCCGGGATGGCAGGTCAGGCGGGAGGAATGAGCCCACTGCAGCACCCGAGACCTAACTGGATCGGGTACAAACAGCCGGTTAGCGGGACCATTACCTGGATCTGGATGGGTACGTTGAGCCGACCGGACGAGACCCTCAATCTCCCAAGTGACTGCCCCAAGCACGCACACCGGAGGCAGGATGGTCTCTGGCTCGACGAGATCCCTCTCGGCGTCCCACTGGCGAGAGAGAGAGTCCGGATTCACATTCCGACATCCAGGCCGGTAAGTGAGTGTGAAGTTGAACCTCCCCAGGAACAACGCCCACCGCGCCTGTCGAGAGTTGAGCCGTTTGGCGGTGCGGAGGTAGGCCAAGTTCTTGTGGTCTGTCCAGACCACGAACGGTTGTTCGGCCCCCTCCAGCCAATGCCTCCACTCCTCCAAGGCCAGAACCACTGCCAAGAGCTCCCGATTCCCCACGTCGTAGTTCCTCTCCGCGGGCGACAACTGTCTTGAAAAAAAAGCACAAGGGTGAGTCTTCCGATCCCCCGTGGCACGTTGAGAGAGGACGGCCCCCACACCGGAGTCCGATGCGTCCACCTCCACCACAAACTGGCACGCCGGATCCGGATGCCTCAGAACCGGAGCCGAGGTAAACAGCCGTTTCAGCTGCGCAAACGCCGCACCTGCCTCCGGAGTCCAGGAGAACGGAGAGAGCGTGGATGTGAGCCGAGTAAGTGGGGCCGCGACGCTACTGAAATCCCGGATGAACCTGCGGTAAAAATTAGAAAATCCGAGGAACCGCTGGAGTTGTTTCCGGGACGTAGGCGTCGGCCACTCCGCCACTGCCTTGACTTTAACGGGGTCCGATCGAACCTGGCCCGGTTCGATTATGAACCCCAAAAAGGCCACCGATTTCGCGTGGAACTCGCACTTCTCCGCCTTGACGAATAGCTTGTTCTCCAAAAGTCGCTGAAGGACCAACCGGACGTGCTGAACGTGCTCCCTCTGACTACCTGAAAATATCAAAATATCGTCCAGGTAGACAAAGACGAACAGGTTCAGCATGTCTCGGAGGACGTCGTTCACCAGAGCCTGGAACACTGCCGGGGCGTTGGTGAGACCGAAGGGCATGACCCGGTACTCGAAGTGCCCCAAAGCAGTGTTGAACGCCGTCTTCCACTCGTCCCCCTCACGGATCCGGACGAGATGGTAGGCATTGCGGAGGTCCAATTTGGAGAACACCATCGCATTACGGAGAGGCTCGAAGGCTGGGTCGATGAGTGGCAAGGGGTACTTATTTTTTACGGAAGTCAATACACGGTCTTAACGAGTTGTCCTTCTTAGTCACAAAAAAAAAACCAGAACCCACAGGCGACGACGAGGGTCTGATCAGGCCCGCTGCCAGAGAGTCGTGGATGTAGGTCTCCATGGTCTGTCTCTCGGGCCGGGACAGATTGTAGAGTCGCCTCACCGGCAAAGACGCGCCGGGAAGGAGATTGATGGCGCAGTCGTATGGTCTGTGAGGGGGTAAGGAGACGGCCCGTTCCTTAGAGAACACCTCCCCGAGGTCGTGGTAAACGCGGGGGACGGATGAGAGATCGGGAGGACTCAGGACCGGACGGGTGGGTGAGCTGCGTGGGGCTAGAGCGGACCGGAGGCAGTTCGAGTGGCAGAACATGCTCCAACTAATCACGGAACCCGCCGCCCAATCGATGTGTGGATTGTGGGTCGCCAACCACGGTCTACCCAATACCACCGGGGTGTGGGGGGAGGAGATGATGTGTAGGCTGATGGTCTCCCGGTGATTCCCTGACAGAATCAGGGTGAGAGGAACAGACCGTTGAGTGATCCGGGCCAACGGTTTTCCATCCAGTGAGTTCACCTCCAATGGTGGCTGTATCCGCTCGGTGGGAATACCGGCCCGTTCGACCAGAGCCGCATCAATAAAGCTGGCATCTGCTCCGGAGTCCACCAACACCTCCACCGGAAGCCTCTCCCTCGCCCAAAGGAGATGTCCGAGAAAATGGGAGCCTGTAAGTAGAGCTGGAGAGCGGGTCGCATTCTGGCACCTCAGGGACCCCGCCGTCACTGAGGGGCCCGATCTTTTGGCCGACGATGACAGTCGCGAATGGAGTGTCCCAACGTCCCGCAGTAGAGACAAGCTCCGGTGTCCAGCCTCCGCTTCCGTTCCTGCTGGGAGAGGACCACCCGATCCAACTGCATCGGCTCCTCTGCAAAGGAAGCGGTGGACCGAGAATATCTCCTCTCCTCAGCTGGGCGGGAGACGCTTCTGGAAGGACCCGGACCGTCCCCCCACTGCATAGCTAGGTCGGACACCTGAATGGCCATCTGGATGGCCTCATCCACAGTGCCCTTCTGGCCCCGCAACGCCACCTCCGTGCCCAACTCCCGGTTGAGTCCGCTCTGGAACGCGGACAGGAGTGATTCCTCGTTCCAACCGGACTCCACCGCCAACCGGCGGAACCGGGCGATGTACTCCCGAAGACTAAGCGTTCCTTGCTTAAGCCGCAACAGGAGTTGTCCAGCCTGGGCGCCCCGTATGGGGTGGTCGTACACCCTCATGAGCTCCATCTCGAGAGCCACAAAAGTCTCCACGAGAGGAGATCCTTGCGCACGGAGCGCATCGTACATAGCGAGGGGTCCTCCCTCCAGCAGACTCACTATATACGCAATCCTCCCCGCTTCCCTCGTAAAGCGGGACGGCTGTGCTTCAAAAATATTTTTGCATTGTACCAGGAAGCTCCGGCAGGTGTCCGGATTCCCCGAGTATCTCGGCGGGGGCGGGATATGCGGCTCCGCGGAACCAGCGAGAACCGGCGTTTGTGGATCCCTCGCCTCGAGGCGCGTTATGCGTACGCCCTGGGACTCCGTGATGTCCAGCAGCCGGGTAATCGTCGCATGGGCGTCCGCCAGATGTTGCTCCCACTGCGCTGCGTAAACGTGGATCTCGCGCTTCACCCGATCTCCGTCGCCGGGGTCCATAATGGCTCGTTCGTTCTGTCACGGATGTGTGTGGTGAGGTTGGACCCAGAACGCAGGCGGAGACCAGGAAAGGAAGAACAGGGGTTTATTAATGGCACAAAACACAATAGAAGGTGATTCCCCAGGACCGACGAGGGAGCTGGGACCGGGAGATCGAGGTGCGTCAAGCCGACAGGTAGGAGACGTAGGGATCGTTGGGGACAGGCGATGGTCAGGTTACCGGGAGGTCGAGGTGCGTCGTGCCGACAGGTAGTAGGCGAACGGATCGTTGGGGACAGGCGATGGTCAGGTTACCGGGAGGTCGAGGTGCGTCGTACCGACAGGTAGATGACGGGCGGAACTCCGGGACCGACGAGGGGGGCTGGAACAGCAGACGGGCGGACTATCTCTCCGATAGTCCGTAGCAGGGTGATCAGGACCAGGGATGAATGTCACCTGGGGACTGGTAGCGTACCGGTTTACACGTAGTACGAACGAGCGACGTCTCTCACTGACGCCGCTGTATAAATAGCCCCCAGGTGAGATCAATGGTAATTAGCCACGGTAATGGTTGGCAGGTGCGTGTGTGTGCGCCTCTAGCGCACGCGGCCTGGCAACGCCCCCTGTCAACCACCGTAACCGTGACATGATACACATGATACACATAATACGCATGATACGCATGATACACATGATACACATGATACACATGATACACATGGTACACATGGTACACATGGTACACATGGTACACATGGTACACATTTTACACATTTTACACATGATACACATGATAAACATGATACAGATACACATGATACACATGATACAGATACACATGATACACATGATACAGATACACATGATACAGATACACATGATACACATGATACACATGATACACATGGTACACATGGTACACATGGTACACATGGTACACATGGTACACATTTTACACATGATACACATGATACACATGATACACATGATACACATACACATGATAGACATGATACACATACACATGATACACATGATACACATGATATGATACAGATACACATGATACACATGATACAGATACACATGATACACATGATACATGATACACATGATACACATGATACACATGGTACACATTTTACAAATACACATGATACACATGATACACATGATACACATGATACACATGATACACATGATACACATGATACACATTTTACAAATACACATGATACACATGATACACATGATACACATGATATGATACAGATACACATGATACACATGATACACATACACATGATACACATGATACATATACACATGATACTGATACACATGATACACATGATACTGTCAAGAATTGCGTTTGGACCCAAATGCAGCAGACACAAAGGACAGTTTGATATTTAATGTCAATGATCACACAGACAAACCAGACAGAGCAGAGACGTAGTCGAGGCAGACAGACAAACCAGGCGGGGACAGGCGGAGGCGTAGTCGGGGACAGGCAGTAGATTGGGAGGCAGGCAGGGTCGAGGCAAGCAGGGTCGAGGCAGGCAGGGTCGAGGCAGGCAGGGTCGAGGAATCAGTCTGGACCGCTACCATGCTACACATGCTACACATGCTACACATGCTACACCAGACACACCAGATACACATGACAAACATGATACACATGATACACATGACAAACATGATACACATGATACACATGACAAACATGATACACATGATACACATGACAAACATGATACACATGATACAGATACACATGATACACATGATACACATGATACAGACATACATGATACACATGATACACATGATACAGACATACATGATACACATGATACACATGATACACATGACAAACATGATACACATGATACACATGACACACATGATACACATGATACACATGATACACATGATACACATGATACAGACATACATGATACACATGATACACATGATACAGACATACATGATACACATGATACACATGATACACATGACAAACATGATACACATGATACACATGATACACATGATACAGATACACATGATACACATGATACACATGATACAGACATACATGATACACATGATACACATGATACAGATATACATGATACACATGATACACATGATACACATGATACACATGATACACATGATACAGACATACATGATACACATGACACACATGATACACATGATACACATGATACACATGATACACATGATACACATGATACAGATATACATGATACACATGATACACATGATACACATGATACACATGATACATGACAAACATGATACACATGATACACATGACACACATGATACACATGATACAGACATACATGATACACATGACACACATGACACACATGATACAGACATACATGATACACATGACACACATGATACACATGATACACATGACACACATGATACAGACATACATGATACACATGACACACATGATACACATGATACACATGATACACATGATACAGATACACATGATACACATGATACACACGATACACATGATACAGATGATACACATGATACACATGATACACATGATACAGACATACATGATACACATGATACACATGATACACATGATACAGACATACATGATACACATGATACACATGATACACATGATACAGACATACATGATACGCATGATACACATGATACACATGATACACATGATACACATGATACACATGATACAGACATACATGATACACATGATACACATGGTACAGATACACATGATACACATGATACACATGATACACATGATACAGACACACATGATACACATGATACACATGATACACATGATACAGCTACACATGATACGCATGATACACATGATACACATGATACACATGATACAGACATACATGATACACATGATACACATGATACACATGATACACATGATACAGACATACATGATACACATGATACACATGATACACATGATACATATGATACACATTAATACGCATGATAAACATGATACACATGATGCAGATACACATGACACACATGATACACATGATACACATGATACGCATGATACACATGATACACATGATACACATGATACACATGATACAGACATACATGATACACATGATACACATGATACACATGATACAGACATACATGATACACATGATACACATGATACACATGATACACATGATATGCATGATACACATGATACACATGATACAGACATACAGATACACATGATACACATGATACACATGATACACATGATACAGACATACAGATACACATGATACACATGATATTCATGATACAGACATACATGATACACATGATACACATGATACAGACATACAGATACACATGATACACATGATATTCATGATACAGACATACATGATACACATGATACACATGATACAGACATACATGATACACATGATACACATGATACACATGATACACATGATACAGACATACATGATACACATGATACACATGATACACATGATACATATGATACACATTAATACGCATGATAAACATGATACACATGATGCACATGATACACATGATACACATGATACAGACATACATGATACACATGATACACATGATACAGACATACATGATACACATATCACACATGATACACATGATACACATGAAGCACCTTTAGCAACAGACTCATTCCACCCAGGTGCACCACAGAACACCATAGGAAGTCCTTTCTTCCTGTGGCCATCAGACTCTTTAATTCATCTACCTCGGGTGGTGAGAGGGACAGTGGAGACTCAGTGACCTGAGGCCAACGTACTTATTATTATTATTTTTGGTCAACGCACTGTAAATCATCTCACTGTAAATTCTATTTCAAATTCTAATTCACTTTTCACTTTTCACATGTCACTTTTTCAGTATTCATCTGAGTTATTTATTAATATATTATTACTGCCAATTTGCACTATACGTATTGTTGTGTATTGTATATACCTACGTATTACTGTAATAATACTGTCAATTTATCTTCATCTATCAATACATTTAGATTTATTTTAACTATATTTTTGTTTATACTAGTTTTATTTAGTTAGTTGTTGTTTTGTTTTTTAGCTTAGGTATTAGTATATTTGTGTGTGCATTTATTCCCCCTGTGTCAACTGTTGCACCTTAATTTCCCTCGGGATTAATAAAGTCATCTGAATCTGAATCTGAACATGATAGACATACATGATACACATGACACACATGATACACATGATACACATGATAGACATACATGATACACATGACACACATGATACACATGATACACATGACACACATGATACACATGATACACATGATAGACATACATGATACACATGACACACATGATACACATGATACACATGATAGACATACATGATACACATGACACACATGATACACATGATACACATGATAGACATACATGATACACATGACACACATGATACACATGATACACATGATAGACATACATGATACACATGATACACATGATACACATGATACACATGATAGACATACATGATACACATGACACACATGATACACATGATACACATGATAGACATACATGATACACATGACACACATGATACACATGATACACATGATAGACATACATGATACACATGATACACATGATACACATGATACACATGATAGACATACATGATACACATGACACACATGATACACATGATACACATGATACACATGACACACATGATACACATGATACACATGATACACATGACACACATGATACACATGACACACATGATAGACATACATGATACACATGATACACATGATACACATGACACACATGTTACACATGATACACATGATACACATGATAGACATACATGATAGACATGATACACATGATACACATGATACACATGACACACATGATAGACACACATGATAGACATACATGATACACATGACACACATGTTACACATGATACACATGATACACATGACACACATGTTACACATGACACACATGTTACACATGATACACATGACATACATGATACATGTGACGTTCCACATATGGTCCCATAGTGGGCGCTGTTATCCTGTGTCCTGTGTGGGGTTTCTTCTTCTGTTTCCAGATAGACCACCAGGTGTACCCAATGTTGTTAATTGTCCTGGAGACAATAAGATCAGCCCAGGGTCATGGATCTTTCTCTTTTTCTCGTCGACCAGCAGCCATTGTAGTTGTGGTTATCATATTCTCTAAACATTATTTCAATCCAACCTTTTCTGTAATATAACATTCTTCTTCTTTCTTCATTAAATATACTATTAATGATAACCATGTGTGGTCTCCCTCTTTGTTGCATTGTCAAGAGCAGGCAAGCGTAACAAATTGGGGGCTCGTCCAGGATTGATTTTGGTAAGAACGATATTCTCTCCCCTTTCATGGTTAAGATTCGGGATTGAATTATTGGATATAGAGTGTCCAACTCTATATTGGGGGACTCGCGTGGTTATTGTTTATAGTTATTAGGTTTTGGTTGGATTGGATTTAAAGTATTGTTTAGTATATTTGGTATGTTGGTTTGGGTGCTGGTGACGAGGGGGAGCTGGCCGTCCGACTGTACTGACAAGGACGTAAAACTTGGTGTTGGCTGTGATCTTCCGCTGGAGTTTGGTGAGTGCTGTGTTCTGTGCAAAGCAGAGAAGGTTAGGTAGGGCGGGTGGTTTAGATACCATCAGAGCTATACGTGAACCCCCGTGCTAGAACCAGAAGCGCTTAACGCTTGTTTATTGTTTTCGGTTGTTATTTTTGGTGTGTTGAACGCGGGGGCGCCACCAGGCATTTGCCGGGTGGAAGAGTTGCATGTGAACGCACTGAAGACTAGCTGAGTGGTTAGTTAGTTATTGCTAGGAGTTAGATACGGGGCAGCTCTTACGCGGTATGTTAGTTACTTTTCTGTTTTGTATGTGTGCACAGTAACTCGCTTTAAATGGGCTGAGGATTATGGCTGATATGGGAGTAGTTTATAGAAGGAGTTTGTAATAGGAGGGGAGACTCCCGTTTGTAAGGGTTGATTTATATTGGTTATTTGATTGAATTGAGATATGGATGTTTTTGAGGAGTTTGTGGCAGCTCCGTCGGTCGAGGGGTTGTCACAGTTAACAAAGGAACAACTGTGGAAGGTTGTTGAACATTATGAGGTTAAGCTTGAGGTGGTGAAGGTCCGAGCAAAGAAACAGGAAGTAGTAGAGGCTTTACAGAATGTTTTAGTTAATATGGGCATACTAAAGGGAAAATTGCCTGTCCCTAAAATATCCGTTGGGGTTGCATCTGGGTCCACTGAGTTAACATTTGAGCAACAGAGGGAATTGTTATCACTACAGATGGAATTGGCACAAGAGCGTGTGAGGGACAGGGAATTGGAATGGGAGCGCCTTAAATTGATGGCTGAGGGAAAGTTATCTGACGTTAGAGGTGGCGACCAGGGTCATTCTAAGAGGGATCATTTGTCTGACATGATTAGACTGTTGCCAAAGTTTAGTGAAAAGGATCCTGATGTATTCTTTTCACTGTTTGAGAGTGTAGCCGACGATAGGGGGTGGCCTGCTTCAGACCGCACCGCTTTACTACAAAGTGTGCTTATTGGCCGAGCTCAGGAAGCTTATATTGCTCTTAATGGTGGAGAGAGGAAACAATATGATACCGTTAAGGCCGCTGTCCTTAAGGCATATGAACTGGTTCCTGAAGCTTACAGACAGCGGTTTAGACAATGTAAGAAACATGATAAACAAACTCATGTGGAGGTTGTAAGAGAACTAACCAGCCATTTCAATCGTTGGTGCGCGGCGGTAGAGGTGAATACTCTGGAGGATCTGTCAAATTTGATTATTTTGGAACAGTTTAAAACCGTTGTCCCTGATCGCATTGCCACTTACGTTAATGAACACAAGGTGAAAACAGCAGATCAAGCTGCGGTGTTGGCAGACGAATTTGTACTGACTCATAAGAGTCAGTTTGGTGAACATCGTTTTCGTAGCGATGGGATCCGTAGACATAATCCGAACGTGACTAACCTATTGGCTAATCGTGCTAGATTCCCTAACGAAGGTCCTGGTTATTCTGTCCCCTTTTCAAGGTCGGAGCATGGCAGTCAGAGTAGAGTAGATCCTAACTCGACATGCAATTATTGCCTTGGGAAGGGTCACTGGAAACAGGAGTGTCCTGCCCTAAAAGGTAAGAAAACCTACAGTGGGAAGGGGGGCTCTGTTAGACCGTTGGCTCTTGCAGCGCATGCTGGTGGAGCAAGGGTGTCTGGGGTTGCCGAGGGGTCTCCCTTTAAACCAGGGGTGATAGCATCCTCAGCATCCAGCCCACCTGCGGCTACTGAGTTGGCTGTGGCACTACAGGGCTCTGTCTCCATACAGATTTGCGAGGAGGATCCTGATTTTGGCCCGTTTATTACTACAGGTTTCGTTTCTCTGGTGGGTAGCCCACAGAAAGTGCCTGTCCAGATACTTCGGGATACGGGGGCTTCAGAATCTTTTATATTGGAATCTGTTTTGCCATTCTCTCAGGAGTCAAGTGTGGGGACCAGCGTTTTGATTAGAGGGATGGGGATGCAGACTTTGTCTGTCCCCTTGCATGAAATTGAGCTGAAATCTGATCTGGTCCAGGGGGTAGTAACCATTGGTGTTCGACCCTCTCTGCCTGTGGTGGGTGTGGCAGTCATCTTAGGGAATAACCTGGCTGGAGGAAGAGTGTGGAGTGATGTGCCCCCACATGGTACCTACTAGTTTTAGGAATGTGGTGTTGGAGACAGCGCATGATAACGTGGTTGGGCATATGGGAGTTAGAAAGACTTGTGATAGAGTACTACGGTATTTCTTTTGGCCTCGGTTGAAGAGGGATGTTGCTAAGTTTATAAAGACCTGTCATACCTGTCAACTGATGGGAAAACCTAATCAGACTATTAAACCTGTGCCTCTTTATCCTATTCCAGCAGTGAGTGAACCATTTGGGCACCTCATCATTGATTGTGTTGGGCCACTTCCTCCTTCTAAGTCTGGGTGTACTTACCTATTAACGGTAATGTGTCAAACCACTCGCTATCCGTCTGCGTACCCTCTTCGTACGATTACGACAAGATCAGTTGTAAAGGCACTGACTCAGTTCATATCCATTTTCGGTATTCCTCGGGTCATACAGAGTGACCAAGGGACAAACTTTACGTCAAAAATGTTTGCTGAAGTTTTGAGTCAGTTACGTGTTAAGCACAACACCGCCAGCGCGTATCATGCTCAGAGTCAGGGTGCCCTAGAGAGGTTTCATCAAACACTGAAGTCGTTGTTGCGCTCTTATTGCATGGAGCTTAAGAGGGATTGGGAGGAGGGACTGCCTTGGCTCATGTTGGCAGCACGGGAGGTTGTACAGGAGAGTACAGGGTTTAGTCCAAGTGATTTGGTGTTTGGGCACAAGGTGAGGGGCCCACTGGCAGTGCTACAAGATGGTCTTAGGACCGCTGATCCACCGACCAACTTGATCGATTATGTGCATGGTTTTCACCTGAGGTTACATCTGGCGGGAAAAATGGCGAGTGAGCATTTGACTGTGGCACAAAGTAAAATGAAGAGACTGTTTGATCGCCGGACTGAACCACGAGTGTTCTGTCCTGGGGACCAAGTGTTGGCGTTATTGCCTATACCTGGCTCGCCATTCCAGGCGAAATTTACTGGTCCCTACTCTGTTGTACGACAGGTGTCCGAACAGAATTATTTGATCGATACTCCAAACCGTAGAAAGTCTACACAACTTTGTCACATAAACGTACTAAAATGTTATTATTCTCGTTCACCTAGGGCCGGAGAAGATGCGGTCTTTGAGGTGAAGCCGGTGGTGTTGACCACAGTGAATGGGGTATCTCCATCTCCATCCACTCCTGTGGTGGCAGCAGGGTGGGAGGAGGATGTGAGTGGGCCTGGAGACTGTGTTTTGCGTCCTCGGCTCAAGAATTCTGAGATGTTGGCTGATGTATCAGTTCTGTTTGGTCATTTGACTGAGAGAAACTGTAGAGAGTTAGAGGGGTTGCTTGTTGCATTTCCCTCATTGTTTTTGGATACCCCTTCTTGTACCCACTTAGTGCAGCACGACATAGACGTTGGGGAGGCGAAGCCGATTCGTCAGCGGTTCTATCGAGTCCCTCTGGAGAAACGCCGCCGCATGGATACTGAGGTTCAGTATTTATTAGAGAACGGGCTGGCTGTTCCTTCAAACTCCAGTTGGGCATCACCGTGTTTGTTGGTAGGAAAACCAGACATGACAGATAGGTTCTGCACAGACTATCGAAAAGTTAATAATGTGACTAAACCTGACTAATTTCCTTTGCCCAGGATGGAGGACTGTGTGGATGAGGTGGGGTCTGCCAAATTCGTTAGCAAATTTGATTTGCTTAAGGGGTATTGGCAGGTCCCACTGACCCCTCGCGCCCGAGAAATATCTGCCTTCATTACACCGTCTGGGTTGTATTCGTACAACGTCATGAGTTTTGGTCTTCGTAATGCGCCGGCGACTTTTCAGCGCCTGATGAATCAGGTGGTTGCAGGGCTGGATGGCTGGGCGGGTTACCTTGACGACATTGTGGTGTATAGCGACACGTGGGAGCAACATATAGAACGGATCCATTCACTGTTTGTACGACTCAGGGCTGCAAACCTTACTATCAACTTGGCAAAATGTGAATTTGCAAAAGCAACTGTCACATATTTGGGTAAGGTGGTAGGGCAAGGGCAGGTCCGGCCAGTGAGGGCTAAGGTCCGTGCTATTGATCAGTTTCCACCCCCCACCTCGAAGACGGAGCTTAGACGTTTAAATTTCTCAACAGTGGTCGTCCCTTTGACTAACTTATTAAGATTGAGGGCCAAGTTTGAATGGTCTCCAAGTTGCCAGCGGGCTTTTGAACAGGTCACATGCTGTTAAGTCCGGCTCCTGTCCTGGCGGCACCTCGTTTGGATCAGCCGTTCCAGTTGCAAGTGGACGCTAGTCATGTTGGGACTGGGGGGTCTTTTGCAGACTGATGATCAGGGGGTAGATCGACCGGTCAGTTACTTTTCTAAAAAGTTTAATACTCACCAATTGAATTATTCAACCATCGAAAAAGAGGCATTGGCTCTGGTTTGGGCTCTGCAGTACTTTGATGTTTATGTGGGGGGGGGGTCCCATCCAGTGGTCGTTTATTCAGATCATAACCCCCTGACCTTTTTGCATACTCTGCAGAGTCCGAGCCAGCGCCTTATGAGGTGGACGTTGTTTCTGCAGCCGTATAACATCACGATTAGACACATTCGCGGTGTGGAGAACGTAATCGCGGATGCGTTGTCCCGTGCTCCGGAGGGGCTGGGTGAGTAGATGCTGTCGGTCTGATACCATTGTCGTTAACTAACTCTCTCTCTCTCTCTTGCTCCTCCCTCCTTAAATAGAGCTTTTCCCCGGTACCAGGAATTGCTGGTACCAAAAAATGATACATATGATACACATGATACACATGATACAGATACACATGTGTTATGTACATCGTATGATCTGTTTCTTGTTACTGTTTGTGTTGTGTTTTGTGTTCCTTCCTGTCTCCTCTCCTAATGCTTTGTACCCAGGTGTTGGTGGTCATCGTTAACCTCAAGTGGCTGCATCTGGAACTGTCCTAATTGGCTGCCTATTTAAACTTCCTGCGTTTGTTCCAAGAGGGGGTGGTGGCATTTTGGTGTGTGCTTGTGTGTTAGCGTTGCTTCCGTGAATGCTATCTAATTTTGGTTAGAGTCCATTGTTTGTAGTCCTGCCTGTTGGTAGTTGGTTGTTTTGCCGGTCGGTCTTGTTCCTCCTTGTAATACCCTGGGGAGGGTGAGGTAGTTTGCAGGTAAGATGCCCATTGGCCTACATTTTACATCACGCAGGTATTCCTTGTATAGATACACTAGGTAAGTTTCCCCAGGCGGGTACCACCTCATGTATTTATTGGGACCAGGTCAGGGACAGTTAGTTTAGTTAGTTTAGTGGGATAAATTGATGCTTAGTAGGTTAGGTAGCGGTAGCATCAGACTTAGCTTGAGGGGGTTTGTTTTCTTTGTTTGTTTTGGTACTCGTTTGTTTTGGCGTCCTCCCCAGGCCTAGTTACTTGTTACTTGTTGTGTTTATTTGGCTTGTGGCCTTATAATTGTCCGTGCCGGTTATTTCAACCATACATGACCTATGTAAATAAATCAATTGCTAGCATTTGATTTGGTTGTCAGCCTCGGTTCCTGTCGCACCACGACCTCACTGGCTTTTCCCCAGCATATATGCATGACCCCACGTAACATGGGGGCTCGTCCGGGATATATTTCTTGCCGTAGTGGTGTCTGCATATTTGTTGAGGTTTAGTTGGTGTTGGGCGTGGTTGCTGGTTGCGTTGTCGCTTGCTCACTAGGTTCGGCTAGGTTGGCTTATTTATTATGGCAACCTCTTTGGTGCAGCTATTCATTGAGGAACCTTCTATTGTCCTATTGGAGTTGTGTCGTAAGGTGGATCTAGTAGCTATTGCTGAGCATTATGGGATCCCGTTATTGAAATCCAGCATAGTTTTGAAACCAGAGCTCAGACAGGGAGTATTGGACGGTCTCGTAGAGAGGCTGGTGCTGCCGTTTTCAGCTGGGGTTTTTTCTGAAGGCGGTGGTGATAGTGAGCCGCTGTCTGGAGGTGTCGTTCCTGTTGGGTTAAAGAACGACCCAGAGGACTCACCTAACGGGTTAGAGAACGACTCGGAGGACCCACTGAAAGGGCCGATCCATTTATCAGAAAATGTTTCCCCTCGGTCGAACATTAGTGACCTAGAGACTCGTTTTAAAGCTAGGCTAGCCCGTCTTAAGATGGAGAAAGAGGAGAGGGAGTATGCTCAGAAGCTGGAGTATAAGTATAAACTCGATGTTAGGAGACTCTAGCTTGAAACCGAGGCAGAGACTAAAATAAAAATCCGGCAACTCGAGTTAGAGGCCGCCTCGGCTCCGGTCACTGGTCATACCGTCTCTGGTGTGTCCAGTGTTCAGTCTACTCTGGGCACCAAGACTTTTGATGTTAGCAAGTATATTGCCCTAGTTCCTCAGTTTAGGGAGACTGAAGTCTCGTCCTATTTTCATGCGTTCGAACGCATTGCAACCACGTTGGGTTGGCCAAAGGATGTGTGGCCCTTTTTGCTACAGTGCAAATTAGTGGGAAAGGCGCAGGAGGTTGTTACGGCTCTCCCGCTGGAGGACAGCCTTAACTATGAGTTGGTTGAGGCCACTGTACTGCGCACCTATGAGCTGGTACCAGAGGCGTACCGACAGAAGTTCAGGTTCCACAAGAAGTCCACTAGTAGGACTTATGTCGAGTTTGCTCGAGAGAAGGAAACACTTTTTGACCGGTGGTGCTCTGCGAGTAAGGCTACTGACAGTGACTCCATTCGCGAATTAATATTACTGGAGGAATTCAAGAACTGCCTCCCCGAGCGAATGGTAGTCTACCTGAACGAGCAGAAGGTAACGTCTCTCGCGCAGGCTGCCATTTTATCGGATGAGTTTGTGTTAACCCACAGGACTGTGTTTTCCGGTCCTCGAGATGAGACTCGAAGCGAGGCTGAGAGTGTG
Source organism: Muraenolepis orangiensis (assembly GCA_027704905.1). Classification (NCBI taxonomy): domain Eukaryota; kingdom Metazoa; phylum Chordata; class Actinopteri; order Gadiformes; family Muraenolepididae; genus Muraenolepis; species Muraenolepis orangiensis. The sequence goes on along the minus strand of CM051002.1, from coordinate 36,550,153 downwards.
CCTATGAGTCCTCCTAGGTTTCCCTATAGTCGGACTTCAGTGGTGACGCGAGGCTCAAAAGAGCGTGCCTGTTTCTATTGTCACAAAGTCGGGCATGTTATTGCTGACTGGCTTACGTTGAAACGTAAGCAGCCTCCGCCCCCTAAAGGCATGGGTTTAATCAAAACCGTGCAACCTCCAGTGCAGGCCTGCATTTCCCCAGACCCCACTTATCAGCCGTTCATATTTCAGGGGGTAGTGTCGTTTCCTTATGATCCAATTAACAAGAAAGTGATTCATATTCTGCGTGACACAGGTGCTGCCCAGTCTTTGATCCTACAGGATGTTTTGCCTTGGTCTGAACAGTCCTGTGGATCAAATGTGTTGCTGCAGGGCATTGAGATGGGTTGTGTGCCCGTGCCCCTGCATCAAGTTTGCCTGGCCTCCGACTTGGTTAGTGGTAGTTTCCGAGTAGGAGTTCAGCTGCAGCTCCCTGTGCCAGGTGTCTCTATGATATTGGGAAACGATATTGCGGGAGGTAAAGTAATGGCTGTACTGGAAGTGTTGGATACTCCTGATGCGCATGCGTGTATCAGTGAGGAGTTACTGGAGGTGTTCCCTGTGTGTGCGGTGACGCGTGCCCAGTCACGACACAGAGGTGACGTGATAGGTTTAGCTGACACGGTACTTGCCTCTGTGTTCTCTGGGGAGACTGTGAAGGGTCAGGTGTCCAGTCCGCCTGGGGGTGCTGACGTGAAGACCATCTCGAAAGTGAAATCCGATGTCTCTCGGTACTGCCGTACGTGTCATACCTGCCAAGTTGCAGGAAAACCCAACCAGGTCATTCTTCCTGCTCCCCTCCGTCCCATTCCTGCTATAGGGGAACCGTTCGAGAGGGTGATTGTTGACTGTCGGTCCGTTACCTAGGACACGATCAGGTAATCAATATCTGTTGACTGTGATGTGTGCTGCCACGAGGTATCCAGAGGCTATTCCCATGCGGAATATTACTGCGAATGCTGTAGTCAAGGTTTTGACCAAGTACTTTTCCACCTTCGGCCTCCCGAAAGTTGTCCAAACGGACCAAGGTAGTAATTTTCTCTCACGGTTATTCACTCAGGTGTTGAAATGTCTCTCCATCTCTCACCAAGTCAGTAGTGCCTATCATCCTGAAAGCCAAGGGGCTCTGGAACGTTGGCACCAGACACTTAAGTCCATGCTGAGGAAGTACTGCTTTGAGACTGGGAGGGATTGGGACGATGGTGTCCCATTGGTATTGTTTGCTATTCGAGAGACTGTACAAGAATCACTCGGATTCAGCCCTGCTGAACTGGTTTTCGGACACACTGTCCGTGGTCCGTTGAAGGTTTTGAAAGACCAGATAATGTCAGCTGACTCAGGATCAAAAAAGTGTGCTAGAGTATGTTAGCCAGTTCAGGGAACGGCTGCATAATGCTTGTGCATTAGCTAAAGAGGCGCTCTCGTCTACTCAGAAGAGAATGAAACAGCGTTTTGATTTGTTTGATTGTATGTATCGCGAACCCTCCTGGTTTGCTCTTTTGGAAGGGGAGTGTTGCGTACATCGTATGATCTGTTTCTTGTTACTGTTTGTGTTGTGTTTTGTGTTCCTTCCTGTCTCCCTCTCCTAATGCTTTTTACCCAGGTGTTGGTGGTCATCGTTAACCTCAAGTGGCTGCATCTGGAACTGTCCTAATTGGCTGCCTATTTAAACTTCCTGCGGTTGTTCCAAGAGGGGGTTGTGGCATTTTGGTGTGTGCTTGTGTGTTAGCGTTGCTTCCGTGAATGCTATCTAATTTTGGTTAGAGTCCATTGTTTGTAGTCCTGCCTGTTGGTAGTTGGTTGTTTTGCCGGTCGGTCTTGTTCCTCCTTGTAATACCCTGGGGAGGGCGAGGTAGTTTGCAGGTAAGATGCCCATGGGCCTACATTTTACATCACGCAGGTATTCTTTGTATAGATACACTAGGTAAGTTTCCCCAGGCGGGTACCACCTCATGTATTTATTGGGACCAGGTCAGGGACAGTTAGTTTAGTTAGTTTAGTGGGATAAATTGATGCTTAGTAGGTTAGGTAGCGGTAGCATCAGACTTAGCTTGAGGGGGTTTGTTTTCTTTGTTTGTTTTGGTACTCGTTTGTTTTGGCGTCCTCCCCAGGCCTAGTTACTTGTTACTTGTTGTGTTTATTTGGCTTGTGGCCTTATAATTGTCCGTGCCGGTTATTTCAACCATACATGACCTATGTAAATAAATCAATTGCTAGCATTTGATTTGGTTGTCAGCCTCGGTTCCTGTCGCACCACGACCTCACTGGCTTTTCCCCAGCATATATGCATGACCCCACGTAACAACATGATACACATGATACAGACATACATGATACACATGATACAGACACACATGATACGCATGATACACATGATAACTATACACATGATACACATGACACACATGATACACATGATACAGACATACATGATACACATGATACAGATTCATATACACATGATACACATGATACACATGATACAGATTCATATACACATGATACACATGATACACATGATACACATGACACATGATACACATGATACAGACATACATGATACACATGATACACATGATACAGACACATGATACACGTGATACAGACATACATGATACACATGATACACGTGATACAGACATACATGATACACATGATACACATGATACAGACATACATGATACACATGATACAGACATACATGATACACATGATACGCATGATACAGACATACATGATACACATGATACACATGATACAATCATACATGATACACATGATACGCATGATACGCATGATACACATGATACGCATGATACGCATGATACACAATACACATAATACATATGATACACATGATACACATGATACAGATACACATGATACACATGATACACATGATACAGACATACATGATACACATGATACACATGATACAGACATACATTATACACATGATACACATGATACACATGATACAGACATACATGATACACATGATACACATGATACATATAATACACATGATACACATGATACACAAGATACGCATGATACAGATACACATGATACACATGATACACATGATACACATGATACAGACATACATGATAAACATGATACACAAGATACGCATGATACAGATACACATGATACACATGATACACATGATACACATGATACAGACATACATTATACACATGATACAGACATACATGATAAACATGATACACATGATACACATGATACACATGATACAGATTGTTATGGCATGTGGTGCCTCTGGGTGGCGCTGTTGGCCTTGTATACCCTGCTTCAGGTCAGAGCCCCACCCTGCTCCAGCACAGGGATCCGGACTCCGCCCCACCAATCACCAATCACCAATCACCCATCCCCAATCACCAATCACCAATCACCGTCCCACCTGCTATTCGTTTAGTATAAAGGCTCCCTGTTTGTTGCTGCTCACTCTCTTTAGTTTGACACCCTCACAACATGCACGTCCCTACGTTGGTTGGTATGGGTAAGGTCCAGGTCTTGGGTAAGGTCCAGGTCTTGGGTCAGGTCTTGGGAACAGTTGTGACAGTGGCCTCTTTACATTTACACCACTTAGGTAACTCATTGTTAAATACCCTAGGTTAGAGGGGGTATGCCACCCATGTACTTTTGGCTAAAGTCGTTTAGTTGGTCAACCGTTTGTTGTAACTGCTGCTACTTGGGTTTGGGAAAGGGAAACTTAGCTTGTTAGTTTAGTTTTCCTTTTTGCCTAGCTGTGTTAAGTTATTTTGATTTGGCATACTTCCACCAGGTCCCCCTAGGCCTGGTTCCTGAGATATTTTGGTGTTTGAGTTTGTCCTGTTACCCCTTGTTATCTTTCCACAAATACACTTTATTATTGCACCTTGACCCTGTGTTGACTCCGTTCTTGTTCCAGCGCACAAGATCCCACTCTACTGGGTTTTGAACACTTAGTTACAACACCTTGTGGGTTGTAACACAGATACACATGATACAGATAGACACAATACAGATACACATGATTGTCATCTCCCTGCTGAACTACTCCAACTCCCTCCTTGCTGGCGCCCCGGCATTTGCCATCAGGCCCCTGGAGCTCATTCAGAAAGCTGCAGCTCGCCTGGTGTTCAACCGACCCAAGTTCTCCAACACATCTACTCTCCTTCGGTCTGTCCACTGGCTACCTGAAGCTGCTCCATCCAGTTCAAGACCTTGGTGCTAGCCTACAAGGCAGTAAAAGGTACTGCTCCATCCTCCCTCCAGGCAATGGTCAAGGCCTACATCCCAACCCGTCCACTTTGCTCTGCTTCTTCGGGCTGTCTGCTTGCCCCCTCTCTTAGGGGCCCCTGAGGGCCGATCTACGCTCTTCTCTGTGCTGGCCCCAATTTGGTGGAACAAACTCCCCATGGATGTCACGACTGCAGAATCATTGCCCATCTTCTGCCACAGGCTGAAAACCCATCTCTTCAGGACACACTACCCAGATCCTTCCTCGTAGCGTTAATCTAAATAGATTACATATTATAGATAGGTAGATATTGTTTGCCAACTTATTGTACTTTTCCCTTACTATACTTTTACCTGAACTTATTGTAGTTCTACCTGAGCACTGGTTCAGTTCTTGGAGAAATTAAATGCACTTGACCTCTGGTGACAAGTTGTTCCTCAACCTCCTCTGCAGTGGAAGTTATCCCCTTTGTTACAGCGCTAAAACAGCTGCTTGTTCAGGAGAACCAGGATGACGTATAAAGTATAAAGAAAAGATTCAGAGATGAAGCTATGATGAAGAAGCAACAGTTCTAGACAAGCTGTGAGTGGGAATACACTCCTGTGCCTCCCTACTCTTAAAACGTTCATGGAGGCCAACAAGGTGGTCATGAGACAAAACATGTGAAAGGTTTAAAGGTTAAATACTTCCCACTTATTGACAAATCTCAGACGTGGATTTGCATACCATTTGAAGCTTCCCTCCCTGTCCCACAGCTGCCATTTTGATAGGAGCAGCTGGGCAAATGGGGGGGTTCCCAGTCCTGGTAAAGCAAGCCTTGGAGGTTTTGACGTATTCCAGGTTTCTCTGCTCTGACAGCAGTGAAGACTAAAGATTGACAAAGACTGGGTGATGTTCAGAAAGACTAACAAACATCGGAGAGCTTTATGCAGAGATGCAGAACCACCCGTCTCATGGGAAAGTAGCCCAGTGTGCCATTTGTATACTGGGCCTATTCACACATCTCTCTCTCTCTTTGTTGCAATGTCATTAATAGACTTTGTTACAGGTACTTCAAATTACCATATCCGAATGTGGCTTCCCTGCCACATGCCACTAAAGTGGCTTCTTTGGGATCCTTCTGAAGTCAGTCACAAAGTCCCCGATGAGTAAGCCGGTTTATTGTAAGGTTTGAGAATAGTTTGACAAGCAGAGCAGGTGGTACATCCTACTGCTCTCCTGAGTGTGTGGGTGGTGGCTGGTTTAACCTGTGGAACTTGATTAGAATTGAGAAGTGACAGCTTAAACCAGCCACCAACCACACACAAACCACACACAAACACACTCCACAGTAGCATTCTCCTTGCATCCGCCAAACCCAGATTCATTCATCAGACCACGAGATAGCAAAGCGTGATTACACCACTCTTTACCAAGCTGAGGCTTGGTAAATGGACATTTATATAGCGCTTTTCTAACCAATGGTTACTCAAAGCGCTTTACATATCAAGTCTCACATTCACCCATTCATACACACATTCAACCACCAACGGCGGGGTCAGCCATGCAAGGAGACAGCCAGCACGTCGGGAGCAGTTAGGGTTAAGGTGTCTTGCTCAAGGACACCTCGACAGCTTTTGCTAGGAGGAGGTGGCGGGGATCGAACCAGCAACCTTCCGGTTGTGAGGCGACCGCTCTACCTCCTGAGCTATACTGCCGCCCATTGCGGCACTGCGGCACTGCGAATGGTGATGTGAGGCTTGTGTGCAGCTGCTCAGCCATGGAAACACATTCCATGAAGCTCCTGACACACCATGCTTGTGCAGATGGTGCTTCCAGAGGCAGTTTGGTACTCTGTAGTGAATGATAGACGCGCTTAAGCACTCATTGGGCCCGCTATGCCATGTTGTGGCTCCTCCAGCTTCTACTGCACGTCCAGTTGGCACATCTGGTAGGGCAGAAATTCCTCAAACTGACTTATGGCAAAGGTGGCATTCTGCATTCACAATGTTTGTCCATGGAGAGTCAATGTGCTTGATTGTATGCACCTGTTATCAATGAGAGTGGCTGAAACACCTGAACTCAATAATTAGAAGGGGTGCCCACTTGTGGCCATATTGTGTATGTCAGAAAACATGGATAGATGTCTCAGCCAGGCGTGACACATTAACTTGAAGGTGTTTTAATAATGTGATTTATCCCTCAGAGCTGAGGGGTTACCCAACTCCCTCTAACTTTAATACATCGGAAGAATTCAAAATAAGATTCATGAATATTAGATGTTTGAAATTACTGGCAATAAAGTGTCGCCATTTAATTAACGAGGGAAATCTCCGCTATACTCATGGAGGCAGATTACATCTAACCACGGGCTGATGGAACATCGCATTGGACAAACATTACAGTGAGGTGTGCAAACTTCAGAATCTATACCCTGAGGTAGTCCCCATCATAGCTGGGGACTTCAACGACTGCAACCTAAAGAAGGTATTGCCAAAATACTATCAACACATTTAATTTCTGACAAGACAAAGCAAGACTCTTGATCACTGCACCAACATTAAGCATGCTTATCGCGCTGTTGCACGGCCGGCTTTCTAAAAATCTGACCACGACTCTGTGCTTCTACTTCCTGTTTACAAACAGAAGTTGAAGACCACGCCCACAACTGTGAGGACCAATGCGTTGCTGGACAGATGACACAATAATACATCTGCATGGTGGGCTGAAAACCACAGACTGGGGTATATTCAAGATCACTGACCTGGATGTGTATGCAGAACATGTGACAGCATGTCATAGCATTAACAGGCTAGTGGAGAAATGCATCCCGACAAGATCTGTTAGTTCATTCTCAAACCGAAAACCATGGATGAATGCTGACATACGGAACAAACTAAGGAATCCGAGTACTGCTTTCACAACAGGTGACTTCAATCTCCACAAGAAGGCCAAGTATGCACTTAGAAAAGCCATCAAGAAGGGGAAATTTGATTACAAAAACAAATTGGAATTACAGTTCGGGGCTCTGACACCAGACATATGTGGCAAGGTCTGAGGGTCCTCTTCACCTACAAGGGGAGCTCAGGGGCAGTCACCAACAATGACTCTAACTTGAACATCCACCCAGAGGACTACGTTCTACAACTGTCCGAGTCCGAGGTCCGCAGAACCTTCAGGAGGGTGAAGGCAGGGAAGGCAGCAACCATTGTGCCGTTACCCAAAAATACCATGCCTCAATGATTATCGTCCAGTGGCTTTAACACCCATAGCCATGAAGTGCCTGGAGAAACTTGTAATGTTGCATATAAACCTTTCCATCCCTCCAAGCTGGTCCTGAAACTGAGGGACCTAGGTCTGGAAGCTCCCATCTGTAACTGGATTATGGACTTCCTGACGGGCAGGCCTCAAGTGGTGAAGATTTGCAACAACATCTCATCCACTCTGGTCCTCAACATCGGCGCACCCCAAGGCTGCTGCCTCAGTCCCCGGCTGTACTCGCTGTACACACATAACTGTACTGCCACGCACAGCAATAATCGGATGATCAAGTTTGCAGACAACACCACAGTCATCAACCTGATAAGCAAGGGCGACGAAACGGAGTACAGAGATGAGGTGGTCCAGCTGACGCGATGGTGTGAGGACAACAGCCTCGCACTGAATGTCAGCAAGACAAAGGAGCTCATCGTGGACTTCAGGAGCCACCGGGGCACCCACTCCACCATCAGCCTGGACGGGACACCGGTGGAAGTCGTCAGCTGCAAGTACATTCAACATATGTATCATGTATGTAACATGTGTATCGTTTTACAGTCAGTTTAATGCTCTTTTTTGTTTATTTTTATTGTATATATTATTTTTATTTGTATGGTATTCTTTTGGAGATGTAAACTGCGGGAGGGAATGGGGAGTAAGCATTCCAATGTACCTGTTGCAATTGGCCAATAATCGGAACCGCGGTTGGTCTGAGACAAATTTGAGATTAGACATTAAAGGTTAAATTTAAACCAGGTAGATGTAGAGCTTTACATCACATACCTGTACCTGTAACATCATGTTACTTGGTGTACCCTGGGGCTGTTTTAGAAGACATTGGCATTACTTTCAGTTTGTTGTTTGATCCTTTGTGTCACCAAGCACCTCATCCTGCTCTGGGCAACATGAGGTCCTCTTCACCCGAGACTACCTTCCCACCAGAGGGGTTCCTCTCTTCCTGGACAAGGTTTGGCCCTTCTCTTCTCCCTAGACTCCAACGCAAGGGTTGTAACCTAGAAAACAATTTGTTCTTTGTGAAGATTCACAATCAAAACACTAAGCGTTGGTCTTCCTGACTGCAATATAAAGCTTCATGACCGAAAACTACCTGTAGCTTAACACAGCAACAGTGCTGATAATCATCGGCCCGAAGCAACAAGGACCACTATTTGAAGAGGTCACACTGTTTTGAGGGCTCTGCTATCCCAAAGCTCCTGACCATCCCCAAAAGGAGGGATCCCGGCTATGTGTTCCTTCCCTTTGGGACAGGAACTATGAATAAGGGTTATACAAATAAAATGTATTTGACTTGAATAGAAGAGTTGGGTATACATCATTCATACCTTATGCATACCTTAGGCTCTGGGGGATCATTGGTTTGAAGCCTCCTTAGACTCCAAGTCATTCAGTCTCATTGAAGGTCCCAGCAGCTGAGAGTTGGTTGAGCCAAACCGTCTTAATGGTTGAGACCAATTTTAGACCCGCCTGCATTATCAAGGGCCTGTCTCAATACGTGGTTCTAGCAAGTAGCCTGGATGTCATAATGTCATAATTGATGCTATCCATGCTAGCTGGGCCACACAAGGTGCTTACTAATGACAATAATGGCTATGGCATTAGCAAGATGGCTAAACTGGAAAGTGACAGAAAACAACTTAAGTGCACATACAAACGTACATACAAAGAGTACAATATTAGGCAGTGTAGGTGGCAGTATAACTAGGTAGAGTAGGTAGTAGGTAGCGGTAAAATGATATATAAAAGCAGTCCATTACCATATTACAGCTGTGATAACACTGACCAACTCTTGATTCAGGAGCTCTGTGAGGCCTTTGAGTAACATAAAGCCACTCCCCATAGCAGTAACCTTACTGACACCGGAAACCATCTAGTTCTGTGAGCATTCATACAAAACCATATGGTTCATTTACAGATCAAATATATTGTCTAAGCTCCATACAACAGCGCTGATGAAATGCAACAACGGACTGATTAAAAGACTTTACAATTATGTCTCCCATGTAAGATCTGTCTTTAGTCCACTGTACCACACTGTGTTAACCTCAGGATCACAGATCATTGGCATGGTTAGGCCAGGAGGTGATGAAGGGACCATTTAAAATAGAGCACATGCACGCTTTTTATTTCCAAAATATGAATTTTGATCACATATTTATGAGTTATATCATCATTTCCAAATGGCCTTCCATAATAAGCTGAGAAAGCCTAAGTCACATCACTTTCTTCTGAATTATTTACAGTAGTCCAAACAAGTTTGATCCTGTTTGAATTGTGGACTGAATTACACAAAGACTTTGAGTTTATCAATTTAAAAGATCACACAATGTTACTTTACTGTCTGTTGACTTGCAAAACTATGTTTTACATTGACAAACATCACACAAGGAATCCAGGGCTCAGGTGAAGCAGGATCCCAACCCCCGCCCCCCGGCCAGCTCCTAAACATTAGCCAACCCAAAGCTCTCTTATCCAGCCTCTCAACAACAAGGCATGGCTGCACAGCGGCCAAGGCCTGACTATTCACTGGTACATCCCGCTCCACAATACTGACTAAATACATCAACATAATACATCATGTATATGGCAATCAGAAAAATAACTACAAAACCGTTTTAAATTAAATTTTTGGAATCGTTTATGTTTTGCTTGACGAGTCGACTTACATGTTTACAAACAATTTGTCTATATATACAGTATATATCTATATATATACATATATATACATATATACATACATATATATGTATATATATATCTATATATATACATATATATATATCTATATATATCTATAGATATATATATAGATATATATCTATATAGATATATATCTATAGATATATATATCTATATATCTATATAGATATATAGATATATAGATATATATATATATATCTATATATATAGATATATATATATGCGTGTTTACTAATGTACACAATCTAGAGATACAGGCATCATGCACCGTTTTTTTCAACGCCAGACAATAGAGCTAAGGAGTTAAGGAGTTAAGGAATGAATCCAGAGCTAAGGAGTTAAGGAATGAATCCAGAGGCATGAGATGGAAAGAGAGAGAGAGGAGAAACTCACATCCCCCGTTGCCATGGCAACATACCTGATTTTCACTGGAGCACCATCTCTGAGAGGGAAGATACAGAAGTCTGACTGATCTGGCAGCAGCAAGAGGTAGAGGGATGGAGGGAGAAAGAAAGAAAGAAGGAAATCATCAAAATATGGATATGGTTTGAACTTTCAAGATTCAAGAACAAGTACAATATACTCAAGTACAATATAATGGTTTCTCCCCATTCCCTCCAGCAGTATGAATGTCCTAGACTTGATCTACTATACTATACAACACTATACTATAACAATACTGTACACAATACAAATAACAATAAAAAAAACAATAAAGTGACTCATTGATGATAGTATATACATGTGTTGAATTGTACAAAAAACATTAAAAAGCATTTAATTTAAATGCTAGAGGTGCAGTAGCATCATAAAAACAGTGCAGAACAGGGCATAACAGTGCAGTGACTGTAATGAGTCCAGCAAAAGTATGATAGTGTGATGTAAATGACATGTTATGATAGTGTAATGTTAATGACATGTTATGATAGTGGCAGCACTCCTAGCAGTTCAGTAGGTCACTGCCTGTGGATAATAACTATCCTTTAACTGGTACTCCTTGTACGGATGCTACTGGACTGGCGACCGGTCAGGGAAGTGTCAGCATTTGTCAGCATCTGTAAGGACTTATTTTAACTGTATTATCAACATTGCCAACAGTTTATGTTGTATAGCTGATGTTATGAAATTAAAGCTCACATTTCTATGAGGTCCGTAATCCCGCCGTTTGACAGAGCCACTGCAGCTCATCATGTGGGAGGACTTCCTATCCAATAAGCCTACAAAACAGAGATGACCTCCACACCGAGCCCCTGGACCAACTGGAACTCTCAACCTACAGAATGTGCTACGTAGACCCATACCACTTTGTTTTCTATTGACCCTATTAACCCCTATTCTGGGGTACGGCTGTAAGTCCTTCTTCTACTGTTGGCAGTGGTGCAAGTATAGTGTAGGTGTAGTGTATAGTATAGTGTAGGTGTAGTGTATAGTATAGTGTAGGTGTAGTGTATAGTATAGTGTAGGTGTAGTGTGTAGTATAGTGTAGGTGTAGTGTATAGTATAGTGTAGGTGTAGTGTATAGTATAGTGTAGGTGTAGTGTATAGTATAGTGTAGGTGTAGTGTATAGTATAGTGTAGGTGTAGTGTATAGTATAGTGTAGGTGTAGTGTGTAGTATAGTGTAGGTGTAGTGTATAGTATAGTGTAGGTGTAGTGTGTAGTATAGTGTAGGTTGAGTGTATAGTATAGTGTAGGTGTAGTGTATAGTATAGTGTAGGTGTAGTGTATAGTATAGTGTAGGTGTAGTGTATAGTATAGTGTAGGTGTAGTGTATAGTATAGTGTAGGTGTAGTGTGTAGTATAGTGTAGGTGTAGTGTGTAGTATAGTGTAGGTGTAGTGTGTAGTATAGTGTAGGTGTAGTGTATAGTATAGTGTAGGTGTAGTGTATAGTATAGTGTAGGTGTAGTGTGTAGTATAGTGTAGGTGTAGTGTGTAGTATAGTGTAGGTGTAGTGTATAGTATAGTGTAGGTGTAGTGTATAGTATAGTGTAGGTGTAGTGTGTAGTATAGTGTAGGTGTAGTGTATAGTATAGTGTAGGTGTAGTGTATAGTATAGTGTAGGTGTAGTGTATAGTATAGTGTAGGTGTAGTGTGTAGTATAGTGTAGGTGTAGTGTATAGTATAGTGTAGGTGTAGTGTATAGTATAGTGTAGGTGTAGTGTATAGTATAGTGTAGGTGTAGTGTGTAGTATAGTGTAGGTGTAGTGTATAGTATAGTGTAGGTGTAGTGTATAGTATAGTGTAGGTGTAGTGTATAGTATAGTGTAGGTGTAGTGTGTAGTATAGTGTAGGTGTAGTGTGTAGTATAGTGTAGGTGTAGTGTGTAGTATAGTGTAGGTGTAGTGTATAGTATAGTGTAGGTGTAGTGTATAGTATAGTGTAGGTGTAGTGTATAGTATAGTGTAGGTGTAGTGTATAGTATAGTGTAGGTGTAGTGTGTAGTATAGTGTAGGTGTAGTGTGTAGTATAGTGTAGGTGTAGTGTGTAGTATAGTGTAGGTGTAGTGTGTAGTATAGTGTAGGTGTAGTGTATAGTATAGTGTAGGTGTAGTGTGTAGTATAGTGTAGGTGTAGTGTGTAGTATAGTGTAGGTGTAGTGTGTAGTATAGTGTAGGTGTAGTGTGTAGTATAGTGTAGGTGTAGTGTATAGTATAGTGTAGGTGTAGTGTATAGTATAGTGTAGGTGTAGTGTATAGTATAGTGTAGGTGTAGTGTATAGTATAGTGTAGGTGTAGTGTGTAGTATAGTGTAGGTGTAGTGTGTAGTATAGTGTAGGTGTAGTGTGTAGTATAGTGTAGGTGTAGTGTATAGTATAGTGTAGGTGTAGTGTGTAGTATAGTGTAGGTGTAGTGTGTAGTATAGTGTAGGTGTAGTGTGTAGTATAGTGTAGGTGTAGTGTGTAGTATAGTGTAGGTGTAGTGTGTAGTATAGTGTAGGTGTAGTGTATAGTATAGTGTAGGTGTAGTGTGTAGTATAGTGTAGGTGTAGTGTGTAGTATAGTGTAGGTGTAGTGTGTAGTATAGTGTAGGTGTAGTGTGTAGTATAGTGTAGGTGTAGTGTAGTAGTATAGTGTAGGTGTAGTGTATAGTATAGTGTAGGTGTAGTGTATAGTATAGTGTAGGTGTAGTGTGTAGTATAGTGTAGGTGTAGTGTATAGTATAGTGTAGGTGTAGTGTATAGTATAGTGTAGGTGTAGTGTATAGTATAGTGTAGGTGTAGTGTATAGTATAGTGTAGGTGTAGTGTGTAGTATAGTGTAGGTGTAGTGTATAGTATAGTGTAGGTGTAGTGTATAGTATAGTGTAGGTGTAGTGTATAGTATAGTGTAGGTGTAGTGTAGTAGTATAGTGTAGGTGTAGTGTATAGTATAGTGTAGGTGTAGTGTGTAGTATAGTGTAGGTGTAGTGTATAGTATAGTGTAGGTGTAGTGTATAGTATAGTGTAGGTGTAGTGTATAGTATAGTGTAGGTGTAGTGTATAGTATAGTGTAGGTGTAGTGTGTAGTATAGTGTAGGTGTAGTGTATAGTATAGTGTAGGTGTAGTGTATAGTATAGTGTAGGTGTAGTGTATAGTATAGTGTAGGTGTAGTGTATAGTATAGTGTAGGTGTAGTGTATAGTATAGTGTAAGTGTAGTGTATAGTATAGTGTAGGTGTATATAAATGTCCATTTACCCTGTCACATGGTAGTATCAGCATCAGCAACCTGTCATGTGGGTAACACAACATTGTAACGAAATGAAGTATAATAAGAGTCAAACAAATGATGAAAGAAATCAACCAGCCTCACTTCTGCCATTTGCGCCTGCTTCTTGATCAATGATTGGGGAATCATTGATTTTGAGGCCTTCTCTCTTTGTAGAATCCCCAAGTTCCACACGATTGCATCTGTCATGGTTGTCTGTAAATACGTCTTTAGTTCTCTCAGAGTTGATAAACAGCGCTCCACTGAAGCAGACGGTATGGTGAGATAGAGCACATACACTTGTTTAATAGTATAATCAACGCATCAAATAAATCTGAGCTGAGAGCAGAGCTGGGCTAGGTTTAGTATAGGTGTAGTGTGGTGTGGTGTAGTGTAGTGTAGTGTAGTGTAGTGTAGTGTAGTGTAGTGTAGTGTGGTGTGGTGTGGTGTAGTGTAGTGTAGTGTAGTGTAGTGTAGTGTAGTGTAGTGTAGTGTGGTGTGGTGTAGTGTAGTGTAGTGTAGTGTAGTGTAGTGTAGTGTAGTGTAGTGTGGTGTGGTGTGGTGTGGTGTGGTGTGGTGTAGTGTAGTGTAGTGTAGTGTAGTGTAGTGTAGTGTAGTGTAGTGTAGTGTAGTGTAGTGTAGTGTAGTGTAGTGTAGTGTAGTGTAGTGTGGTGTGGTGTGGTGTGGTGTGGTGTGGTGTGGTGTGGTGTGGTGTGGTGTGGTGTAGTGTAGTGTAGTGTAGTGTAGTGTAGTGTAGTGTAGTGTAGTGTAGTGTAGTGTAGTGTAGTGTAGTGTAGTGTAGTGTAGTGTAGTGTAGTGTAGTGTAGTGTAGTGTGGTGTGGTGTGGTGTGGTGTGGTGTGGTGTGGGGTGGTGTGGGGTGGGTGGGGTGGGGTGGTGTAGATGTCAGAATCAGAAAGTGTTTTATTGCCATATACAGTTACAGTTACATAACTGTAAAACAGGAATTTGATACGGGTCCGGATTAACACAGTAACGTGCAAAACAGTACAGACAAGGCAAAAACAATAAGTCCAGTGCAAGTTTAGCATTTCAAAATATAAGTCTAAATATAAATATAGATATAAATATAGATGCTGGAGGGGAGAGGTGCAGAGAGACTGGGGCCTGAGGGGTGAGAGGAGGGGAGAGGTGCAGAGAGACTGGGGCCTGAGGGGTGAGAGGAGGGGAGAGGAGCAGAGAGACTGGGGCCTGAGGGGTGAGAGGAGGGGAGAGGTGCAGAGAGACTGGGGCCTGAGGGGTGAGAGGAGGGGAGAGGAGCAGAGAGACTGGGGCCTGAGGGGTGAGAGGAGGGGAGAGGAGCAGAGAGACTGGGGCCTGGGTGAGAGGAGGGGAGAGGAGCAGAGAGACTGGGGCCTGGGTGAGAGGAGGGGAGAGGAGCAGAGAAACTGGGGCCTGAGGGGTGAGAGGAGGGGAGAGGAGCAGAGAGACTGGGGTCTGAGGGGTGAGAGGAGGGGAGAGGAGCAGAGAGACTGGGGCCTGGGTGAGAGGAGGGGAGAGGAGCAGAGAGACTGGCGCCTGGGTGAGAGGAGGGGAGAGGAGCAGAGAGACTGGGGCCTGGGTGAGAGGAGGGGTCCAGACAAAACAGAACAAGGCAAAACAATTTGTTCAAACGTTCAGAGGGGGAGGCGGGCCTCGTTGACGAGGCTGGAGGCTGTGGGGAAGAAGCTCTGTTTGTGGCTTACAGTTCTTGACCTGATGGCCTGCAGCCTCCAGCCGGAGGGGAGTGGGGCAAAGAGACTGTGGCCTGGGTGAGAGGGGTTGGCCATAATCTTTCTGGCCCGCTTCAGGGCCCTGGAGTCATGCAGGGTCTGGAGGGAAGGCAGGTTGCAGCTGATCACTCTCTCTGCAGAGCATATGACTAGCCACAGGTTGGACTTGTCTCTTGCAGTGGCAGCGGGAAACCAGGTAGTGATGGAGAAGATGAGGATGGACTCAATGATGGAGGTGTAGAAGAGAACCATCATGGACTGAGGCATGTTGAATTTCTTCAGCTGCCGCAGGAAAAACAGCCTCTGCTGGGCCGTCTTGGTCAGGGAGCTGATGTTCAGCTATCAGTTACCTGATACTACAGGATGTTAGACATGGTGGTCTGTGGACTCTACCTGATACTACAGGATGTTACACATGGTGGTCTGTGGACTCTACCTGATACTACAGGATGTTACACATGGTGGTCTGTGGACTCTACCTGATACTACAGGATGTTACACATGGTGGTCTGTGGACTCTACCTGATACTACAGGATGTTACACATGGTGGTCTGTGGACTCTACCTGATACTACAGGATGTTACACATGGTGGTCTGTGGACTCTACCTGATACTACAGGATGTTACACATGGTGGTCTGTGGACTCTTTACCTGTTGCTACAGCCCTGGATGTTACGCATGGTGGCACACCTCATACATGGGTCTCTTGCTGCAGCTCCCAAAACCTACCAAATGAGAGCCAGGGGTGACCCTTGTGTTTAGTAGTCGTGTTGGTGTTTGGTAGTCTTGTTGGTGTTTGGTAGTCTTGTGTTAAGTGGTCTTGTTGGTGTTTAGTAGTCTTGTTGGTGTTTGGTAGTCTTGTGTTAAGTGGTCTTGTTGGTGTTTAGTAGTCTTGTTGGTGTTTGGTAGGATTTTATTTAGTAGTCTTGTTGGTGTTTAGTAGTCTTGTGTTTAGTAGTCTTGTGTTTAGTAGTCTTGTTGGTGTTTGGTAGTCTTGTTGGTGTTTGGTAGGCTTTTATTTAGTAGTCTTGTTGGTGTTTAGTAGTCTTGTGTTTAGTAGTCTTGTGTTTGGTAGTCTTGTGTTTAGTAGTCTTGTGTTTAGTAGTCTTGTGTTTAGTAGTCGTGTTGGTGTTTAGTAGTCTTGTTGGTGTTTAGTAGTGTTGTTGGTGTTTAGTAGTCTTGTTGGTGTTTAGTAGTCTTGTTGGTGTTTTGTAGTCTTGTTGGTGTTTAGTAGTCTTGTTGGTGTTTAGTAGTCTTGTTGGTGTTTAGTAGTGTTGTTGGTGTTTAGTAGTCTTGTTGGTGTTTGGTAGTCGTGTTGGTGTTTAGTAGTCTTGTTGGTGTTTAGTAGTCTTGTTGGTGTTTGGTAGTTGTGTTGGTGTTTGGTAGTCTTGTTGGTGTTTGGTAGTCTTGTTGGTGTTTAGTAGTCGTGTTGGTGTTTAGTAGTCTTGTTGGTGTTTAGTAGTCGTGTTGGTGTTTGGTAGTCTTGTTGGTGTTTGGTAGTGTTATTGGTGTTTAGTAGTCTTGTTGGTGTTTGGTAGTCTTGTGTTTAGTAGTCGTGTTGGTGTTTGGTAGTCTTGTTGGTGTTTAGTAGTCGTGTTGGTGTTTGGTAGTCTTGTTGGTGTTTAGTAGTCGTGTTGGTGTTTGGTAGTCAAGTCAAGTCAAGTCAAGTTTATTGTCACTTCACAGTTTACAGTTTAGTATAAAGCAGTGATGTGAAAATCTTGTGTGCAATACCCGACGACAGACAGCAGTTATAAAATAAGATAAAAATAGATAAAAATAGAATAAAAATAGATAAAGAATATAAAATAAAAATAAAAAATGCAATTTATAAAATGCAAAAATCAGCACAGAAAAGAGCAATATGTATATATAAATCAATGTAATAAAATATACATTGTTATATGTTATACGCCCTTGTTCAGCAGCCTGATGGCCTGACTGTGGAAGCTATCTCTAAGCCTATTTGTACGACACTTGATACTGCGGTATCGCCTGCCTGACGGTAATAGTGAGTACAGTTCGTGGCTGGGGTGGGCAATGTCTTTTATAATTTGTTTGGCCTTGGCCACGCACCGCTGGTTGTAAATGTCCAGGAGGGAGGGGAGCTCACCTCCAACGATATACTGGGCCGTCCGCACCACCCTTTGAAGCGCTCTGCGCTCGAGTGCAGTGCAGTTCCCGTACCAGGCGGTGATACACCCTGTAAGAACACTCTCGATGGTGCCGTTGTAGAATGTTCTCAGGATGCGGGGGCCCATGCTGAATTTCTTCAGACGCCTGAGAAAATACAGGCGTTGTTGGGCCCTTTTCACCACGTGTGTGGTGTGCATGGACCATGTGAGGTCCTCGGAGATGTGCACGCCGAGGAACTTGAAGCTGCTGACCCTCTCTACTGCAACGCCGTCGATGGAGATAGGGCTGTGCTCTCCCCTCTGCCTCCTGAAGTCCACGATCAGCTCCTTGGTCTTCTTGACGTTGAGGGCGAGGCTGTTCTCCTGGCACCACTGCTCCAGCGATCCGACCTCCTCCCTGTAGGCTGTCTCGTCGTCGCCGGCGATCAGGCCCATCACTGTCGTGTCGTCAGCAAACTTGACGATGACGTTGGAGCTGTGCATAGCCATGCAGTCGTGGGTGTAGAGGGAGTAGAGGAGAGGGCTCAGCACGCATCCCTGGGGGGCTCCCGTGTTGAGGGTCAGTGGCTCTGATGTGGTGCTGCCCATCCTCACCACCTGGCGGCGGTCCGACAGGAGGTCCAGTATCCAGCTGCACATGGATGGGGGTACGCCTAGACCTCTCAGCTTGGTGTCGAGCTTGGCAGGAACTATTGTGTTGAATGCTGAGCTGTAGTCCACAAACAGCATTCGCACATAACAGTTCTTTCCCTCCAGGTGGGAAAGGGCAGTGTGGAGGGCCATGGCAATTGCGTCGTCCGTGGATCTATTTTGACGATATGCAAATTGCCATGTCTTGTTGGTGTTTAGTAGTCTTGTTGGTGTTTAGTAGTCTTGTGTTTAGTAGTCTTGTTGGTGTTTAGTAGTCGTGTTGGTGTTTAGTAGTCGTGTTGGTGTTTAGTAGTCTTGTTGCTGTTTAGTGGTCTTGTTGGTGTTTAGTAGTCTTGTTGGTGTTTGGTAGTCTTGTTGGTGTTTAGTAGTCTTGTTGGTGTTTGGTAGTCTTGTTGGTTTTTGGTAGTCTTGTTGGTTTTTGGTAGTCTTGTTGGTGTTTAGTAGTCTTGTTGGTGTTTGGTAGTCTTGTTGGTTTTTGGTAGTCTTGTTGGTGTTAAGTAGTCTTGTGTTTGGTAGTCTTGTGTTTAGTAGTCTTGTGTTTTGTAGTCTTGTTGGTGTTTAGTAGTCTTGTGTTTAGTAGTCTTGTTTGGTAGTCTTGTGTTTAGTAGTCTTGTGTTTGGTAGTCTTGTGTTTAGTAGTCTTGTTTGGTAGTCTTGTGTTTAGTAGTCTTGTTTGGTAGTCTTGTGTTTAGTAGTCTTGTGTTTGGTAGTCTTGTTGGTGTTTAGTAGTCTTGTGTTTAGTAGTCTTGTTTGGTAGTCTTGTGTTTAGTAGTCTTGTGTTTGGTAGTCTTGTGTTTAGTAGTCTTGTGTTTAGTAGTGTTGTGTTTAGTAGTCTTGTGTTTGGTAGTCTTGTGTTTAGTAGTCTTGTGTTTAGTAGTCGTGTTGGTGTTTAGTAGTCTTGTTGGTGTTTGGTAGTCTTGTGTTTAGTAGTCTTGTGTTTTGTAGTCTTGTTGGTGTTTAGCAGTCTTGTGTTTAGTAGTCTTGTGTTTGGTAGTCTTGTGTTTAGTAGTCTTGTGTTTGGTAGTCTTGTGTTTAGTAGTGTTGTGTTTAGTAGTCTTGTGTTTAGTAGTCTTGTGTTTAGTAGTCGTGTTGGTGTTTAGTAGTCTTGTTGCTGTTTGGTAGTCTTGTTGCTGTTTGGTAATTGTGTGTTTAGTAGTCTTGTGTTTAGTAGTCTTGTTGGTGTTTGGTATTCGTGTGTTTAAAAAGTAGTCTTGTGTTTAGTAGTCTTGCGTTTAGAAGTGTTGTGTTTAGTAGTGTTGTGTTTAGTAGTGTGTTTAGTAGTGTTGTGTTTAGTAGTGTTGTGTTTAGTAGTCTAGTGTTTAGTAGTCTTGTGTTTAGTAGTCTTGTGTTTAGTAGTCTTGTATTTTGGGGCCCAAGCTAAATCTTAGCGGCCTCTTTTTGTTTTCTTAACAGTTCTCTCTTCCGACCGTGCTCAGGGGGGAGGGTAAACAGGCCCGAGCATTACGTGACAGGCGGCTCCTTGCACCAATAGGAAGCGGGATTTTATTTGAAATAGACCAATGGGAACATAGCTGCTCCTCTCACCCTATCCGGAGGGCCATCCTGCACAGAGGACACTCCCCCCCGGGCCTCGAGTTCGGTTGCACACAGGCTGCAGTTTCAGTTTGTTTTATTCCCCATTTTGAGGAGCTTGAAGGTAACGTTTCCACTAACATCGAGTAGAAGACAAAGCGCCTCCCAAACCCTCCTTTTACCTCCCGGTCGGTCGGGCGTGGAGTCGTGCGCCTCCCCGCAAGCCTCGGAGTGGCAGAGAGGACCATCTTTAGTCGGTATTTCCCGGGGCTTCCTTCCCTTTCTTCGCGCTTCTCTCCGTGTTTCTACAGGATGTCCCGACCCGTGAGGTAGGTCCGACCCGCCGGCCGCACGATGCCTCACACCGCGGGGCTAACCCCTCCGAGCCCCAGGGGCTAACCCCTCCGGGGCTCCCCGCCGGGCCCGGGGCTCGGAGGGCTCAGAGTCCGGGGCTCGGAGGGTAGATGATGAGGGGTTATGGACCATGCTCTCCGGCTAACGGGGACCCAGATGGTCGCCATGTCGCCCGGAGAGGATGTGGAGCCGCGCCGTGGCTGCGGTCCCCCGCTTGGTTACCATATAAAATATATAAGATATGTATATAATGTATAATATATATATAAGACTAAGGCTTCAATGGGCTCCACTGGTTTCTCACGGTTCTATCGGGCCGAGTATTGGAGTGGTATGTTTTAGTGTGTGCTACAAGACTAGACCGAGAACATGGCTCCCATTCATCCACGGACTGTTCTAAACCTCCTAATGAAGGCCAGCAGGAGGTCCTGGACCGGAGGTTCTGGGTGGTCCTAGGCGGTCCGAGGCCGGGTGGTTCTGGGTTGGGGTTCAACGTGTGGTCGGTAAATCCATCGATGTGGTACCGGGGGATGATGTGTAGTAATGGAAAGAAGCGCTCCGAAACGGTTATAAATGAACCCTGAGGGTGACGTCAGAGGGAGGCGGGGCCCCACCCCCTGGAGGTGGGTGGGGGGGTTATTAATAATAATAATAATATCTCATTTAAACATCTCGTATTGTTCTTGATGGAGACCCCGACAGTCCGGTCCCTCCTCCGGTGTTCCGCCTCCAGACCCGCCGAAAACGAACGACTCGTTTTTAAGCGCACATCCCTTTGCACGGTTCCGATGATCAGCACGCATCGATCAGCACGCATCGATCAGCCCCAATGGGTTGTGATGTGTCTGAATGCTGAGACCAAACCGAACGAGCCGCTCACACGCTGGTTGAGCGCCGCCGTGCAGACGGCCTCCATGGCGGCGTGTCTCTGCTTTGGGGATCCTAGCGCCTGTAAAGTAGTCCCCTCTACACCCCCCGGGACCCATTCTACACACACACACACCCCCCCCCCCCCCGGGACCCACTCTACACCCCCCCGGTCTCCGCTCTACAGGTCCCCTCTACATCCCCTGGGTCCCCCTCTACACCCCCAGCACAGCCCTCCTCACCCGGGAGGGTCTGGAGGTAATTGCTATAGCAGACATGCTTGGGGGGGGGTGGTCTCTAGGAATGCTGATGCTACAGAAGACTATCCTTCTTTTCCCTGAAGAACATGGCTACCCAGCCTGGAGTCCTGCTGTCTCCCAGGCTGTGATCAGGTGTTGGTTTCTGCAACACCTGGTCATGTGGTCAACACCTGGTCAACACCTGGTCATGTGGTCAACACCTGGTCATGTGGTCAACACCTGGTCATGTGGTCTCTCTGGGCTCACACACTCCACCACATGAGCGCTGGAGATGAATAGCCAAGTGTGTCCTGGGGTCTTTCTGACTGACACACTATAGATAAAACACAGACTGATACAATGGGAGGACACGTATTGGGGTGTCTAGCCTAGTGCTCCCGTGGTGGTCTAGGAGTCAACCTCACCATACTGTTCACTTCCTTCACAGGAACAGGAAAGTGGTGAACTACTCGCAGTTCAACGAGTCCGATGCCGGTAAGACATGTGACCTCCCTCGGTGCCATTGATGACCGCATGGGTGTACCTTGATGAGTGTGTACCTGGGGATGAGTGTTTGACCGGCCCTGTGATGAGTGTGTACCTGGGGATGAGTGTTTGACCGGCCCTGTGATGAGTGTGTACCTGGGGATGAGTGTTTGACCGGCCCTGTGATGAGTGTGTACCTGGGGATGAGTGTTGTACCTGGGGATGAGTGTGTACACCTGATGTGATGATGTTTGACCCGCCATGCAGAGGAGGAGTATGGAGGAGACAAACCCAAGAAGGTGCGGGCTCCGCCCCGCGAGCCCAAGATCAAACGCTCAAAGAACTCTCAGGAGGACAGGTGAGACACGCCCTTATTTAGACACTAGGTCTAAGAGACCAATCAAAGCACTAGGGAGATAGACGCCATTCAATTAGATTTGGTTTTAAATGGTTACGTCATTCAATCAAAATGATTGAGAGAAAATGAGTTGGATGTAAATGCATGCAGATTGTAAATGAATGTAGAATGACAGAAGTGTACATAATAGAAAGGAAAGTATGAAATAATGCGAATACTTAAAATGAATGAACAGAGGTAAGCAGAGCTAAATGTTCAGCTCACACCTTCAGCCAGAGTTGGGCGTGTCAGTGGATCTTCTGAAGTCCAGATTGTAAGTGTGTGTGTGTGTGTGTTCCTCTGCAGCGAGGAGTCTGACGACAAGCTCTCCAAATCCAAAAAGGACTCTGGCGGTAAGCTAGCGCCGGCGTGTGACTGCAGGCGTTCCCGCCGCCGGCCCCTAGCTTCACACTCTGCTTTGCTTTTCTGGTTTCTTTCCAGATGACTTCGGCAGCGAGGAAGAGGATGAGGTTGGAGAGGAGGGAGAAGACGGAGGCAGCGACTACGAGGCCAAGCGAGGAAAGAAGGGGAAGAAAGCCAAGCCCGAGAAACCTGCCAAGAAGACACCCAAGAGGAAACGGCCTGCAGGTCAAAACCCTGTCCTTATTGTGTGAATGGACCAGAACCTAGATCCTCTTCCTTATTGTGTGAATGGACCAGAACCTAGATCCTCTTCCTTATTGTGTGAATGGACCAGAACCTAGATCCTCTTCCTTATTGTGTGAATGGACCAGAACCAGAACCTAGATCCTTTTCTTATTGTGTGAATGGACCAGAACCTAGAACTCTTCCTTATTGTGTGACTGAACCAGTACCAGAACCTAGTACTCACGTTTGGGTACTTGCTCATTCAGTGCTGATTCGGAGTGTTCATTAGTTTAATTTGGACAGTTAGTCTCTGTTAACTGTAAGTCTAATTGAGTTATATAGCTCGATGAGGGGGAACCAACCATAGAAGACGTGATCACCCAAACACACCAACGCTGCAGACAACCGCAGATTCCCCGCTCAGGACCGGGTGGCTAGCTTTAAAGTCGCTCCACACTGACCACATTTCTCTGATGGACTGCTCTTTGGGTACTGGTTTTGGGTATCATTTAAATACAGAAATTGTTATTAAATTGTCTTAAATCAGTATCTTTCAAAAGTCATAACAATGCTAATGCTTGGGAAGTAAGATTTTCTGAATAGTTTCAGTTTAAATCCGTCAATAATTGGTACGGTCTATCTTCTCATCAGGTCAGGAAAACGGCCCAATAAGACTCCATTTGTTTCTTTAACTGGACCAAACTGGTATTCAGTGTTCATCAACATGTCCATAACTCTCAACTACACATTTCTTCGAGTGGGTCTTACATGTCATTGTGAGGGACATTAAACTAGGTCCTGGAGTGGAGTAGTGAGGAAGACCTGTCTGCTGTGGTAGCTCTCTGACGCTACTGGACATGAACTTTATACACCTGGTCACCACAATACTGGAACCCACCCAGCTGGGTTTACCTCCAGTTAGCTGCTCCATGCTACGGTCTGCAATGGAACAGAGTATTAACATGGAACCAACTTCAATGGTTATGTCCACTGGTGGTTATGTCTCCATCCCCATCTAGGGTACATGGAGTCTCTTAACTGACCATTTAGACTCTGAGTAGCAACCAAAGGTTCACAGGCTACTGAAAACACCCACGGAGGAGCCAGAGGAAGGCGTGCGTGCGTGCGTGTGTGTGTGTGTGTGTGGATGACAGTATTAAGGTGTGTGTGGATGACAGTATTAAGGTGTGTGGGGATGACTGTACTAAGGTGTGTGTAGATGACAGTACTAAGGTGTGTGTAGATGACAGTACTAAGGTGTGTGTAGATGACAGTACTAAGGTGTGTGTAGATGACCGTATTAAGGTGTGTGTAGATGACGGTATGTGTGTGTGTAGATGACAGCGATGAGGAGGTGAGCCGTAAGGTGCGTACGGTGCGCCAAGCGGCCACCAAGGCCGTGTCCAAACAGAGGGAGATCCTGCTGGGGGACGCAGGCAGTGAGGACGAGGAGCAGGAGGAGCAAGAGGAGGCCTACAACGACCGTAAGGCTCCCACACACACACACCCACACCCACCGTAAGGCTCCCACACACACACACACCCACAACCACCGTAAGGCTCCCACACACACACACCCACACCCACCGTAAGGCTCCCACACACACACACCCACACCCACCGTAAGGCTCCCACACACACACACCCACACCACCGTAAGGCTCCCACACACACACACCCACACCCACCGTAAGGCTCCCACACACACACACCCACACCCACCGTAAGGCTCCCACACACCCACAACCACCGTAAGGCTCCCACACACACACCCACCGTAAGGCTCCCACACACACACCCACCGTAAGGCTCCCACACACACACAACCACCGTAAGGCTCCCACACACACACACCCACACCCACCGTAAGGCTCCCACACACACCCACAACCACCGTAAGGCTCCCCACACACACACACACCCACCGTAAGGCTCCCACACACACACACCCACAACCACCGTAAGGCTCCCACACACACAACCACCGTAAGGCTCCCACACACACACCCACAACCACCGTAAGGCTCCCACACACACACACACACCCACAACCACCGTAAGGCTCCCACACACACCTACAACCACCGTAAGGCTCCCACACACACACCCACAACGACCTACAACCACCGTAAGGCTCCCACACACACCTACAACCACCGTAAGGCTCCCACCCACCCACAACGACCTACAACCACCGTAAGGCTCCCACACACACACCTGCAGCGACCTATAACCACCGTAAGGCTCCCACACACACCTACAACGACCTATAACCACCGTAAGGCTCCCACACCTACAGCAACCTATAACCACCGTAAGGCTCCCACACACACACCTACAACGACCTATAACCACCGTAAGGCTCCCACACACACACCTACAGCGACCTATAACCACCGTAAGGCTCCCACACACACACCTGCAGCGACCTATAACCACCGTAAGGCTCCCTCACACACACCTACAGCGACCTATAACCACCGTAAGGCTCCCTCACACACACCTACAATGACCTATAACCACCGTAAGGCTCCCACACACACACAATGACCTATAACCACCGTAAGGCTCCCACACACACCTACAATGACCTATAACCACCGTAAGGCTCCCTCACACACACCTACAATGACCTATAACCACCGTAAGGCTCCCACACACACCTACAATGACCTATAACCACCGTAAGGCTCCCACACACGCACCTACAATGACCTATAACCACCGTAAGGCTCCCACACACACACCTACAATGACCTATAACCACCGTAAGGCTCCCACACACCTACAATGACCTATAACCACCGTAAGGCTCCCTCACACACACCTACAATGACCTATAACCACCGTAAGGCTCCCACACACACACCTATAACCACCGTAAGGCTCCAACACACACCTACAACAACCTATAACCACCGTAAGGCTCCTACACACACACCTATAACCACCGTAAGGCTCCTACACACACACCTATAACCACCGTAAGGCTCCAACACACACCTACAACAACCTATAACCACCGTAAGGCTCCTACACACACACCTATAACCACCGTAAGGCTCCTACACACACCTATAACCACCGTAAGGCTCCCACACACCTACAATGACCTATAACCACCGTAAGGCTCCCTCACACACACCTACAATGACCTATAACCACCGTAAGGCTCCCACACACACACCTACAATGACCGATAACCACCGTAAGGCTCCCTCACACACACCTACAGCGACCTATAACCACCGTAAGGCTCCCTCACACACACCTACAGCGACCTATAACCACCGTAAGGCTCCCACACACACACCTACAACAACCTATAACCACCGTAAGGCTCCCACACACACCTACAATGACCTATAACCACCGTAAGGCTCCCACACACACCTACAATGACCTATAACCACCGTAGGGCTCCCTCACACACACCTACAATGACCTATAACCACCGTAAGGCTCCCACACACACACCTATAACCACCGTAAGGCTCCCTCACACACACCTACAATGACCTATAACCACCGTAAGGCTCCCACACACACACCTACAACGACCTATAACCACCGTAAGGCTCCCTCACACACCTACAATGACCTATAACCACCGTAAGGCTCCCACACACACCTACAATGACCTATAACCACCGTAAGGCTCCCACACACACCTACAATGACCTATAACCACCGTAAGGCTCCCTCACACACCTACAGCGACCTATAACCACCGTAAGGCTCCCACACACACACCTACAATGACCTATAACCACCGTACGGCTCCCACACACACACCTACAACAACCTATAACCACCGTAAGGCTCCCTCACACACCTACAGCGACCTATAACCACCGTAAGGCTCCCACACACACCTACAATGACCTATAACCACCGTAAGGCTCCCTCACACACACCTACAATGACCTATAACCACCGTAAGGCTCCTCACACACACCTACAATGACCTATAACCACCGTAAGGCTCCCTCACACACACCTACAATGACCTATAACCACCGTAAGGCTCCCACACACACCTACAATGACCTATAACCACCGTAAGGCTCGCCACACGCTGCAGGCCAAGACAACCCAGGAACATGGTTAACAGAATTCACATAATTTACTCAAATCAGTTAATTTGGCCGTGATTGGAATTCAAATTCTCACGCCTGATTCTATGAACCATGGTAATCTAGAACCTGGGTAATAATGAAGAATCATTCTACCATAACCTAAATATCCATAACTTCCCATGTGGCCAGCCAACGAGTCCGGCAGCGACGAGGACTTCATGGTGGAGGACGACGATGACAGCGACTACGGGCGCTCCAAGAAGAGGAGCAAGAAGGTGATCCGACGAGGCCGGCCGGAGAAGAAGGACAAGAAGTCTCCCAAACCTCGACTAAAGGCCACCGGTAGGTCCCTCCTCTCTCGCCCCCTGGTGGACATGAAGGGGATATCCCTCTCTTTGAAACACGCTGTATTCATTCATTCAAGGGCTCCCAAACCAGGAGACTTCATTAGCCTAATTCAATGTTGAAATGAAGAGTTTGCTTTGGCATGTTTCAAACCGTCAGCCCATTCTGTTAATGACTTGATGAAGCAATTGAGTGTTGCTAGTGCCCCCTAGTGGCCTCCAGGTGAAGCCCCGGTGTGTTCCTAACCGTGTGTCTCTCTCCAGTCACCCCCAGCCCCTTAAAGGGAAAGGGAAAGGGCCGGCCCAGCACCAAGGCCCTGGAGAAGAGCTCGCCCAAAGAAGAAGAGGAGGAGGAGGAGGAGGAGGAGGAGGAGCCTGAAAGCCCCCTGGAGGAGGAGGAGGAGGAGGAGGAGGAGGAGGTGAAGGCAAAGCCGGCAGAGAAGAAGGCGGCCAGCTCCCCGGCCCCTAAGAAGACGAAGGAGGCCCCCGCACCTGCAGCCGCCGCCGCCGGCGAGGATGACGAGGAGGAAGACGAGGAGGAAGACGGGTCGGAAGAGGAGGCGCCCTCCGGAGAAGACTAGAGGAAGACACGCCCCCTGTCCTCCCCCCTCCTCCTGGAAACAGCCCATCCCCCGGTCCATTGCGTTAGTTTTTGTTTCTTCTGTGTTGAGGTTCAGTTATTTTGTAACAGTTGTGTGTGGTGCCTGGCTCAATGGTTTGGACTCCATGCTGTCTGCCCTCTCTTCTACAATTACTGTAAAAAAACTAAATCTGAATCCTGAGACGCTCCATCAGCTGGTCCTGCTCATGAATCACGCTGTTAATGCAACAAGCTTTTTATTCCTATTTTGTATTTGGCCTCCTGTCCTTCAGCTCCACCCTCACCCTGATGCTCTCACCCTGTCCTCCACCCTCACCCTGATGCTCTCACCCTGTCCTCCACCCTCACCCTGATGCTCTCACCCTGTCCTCCACCCTCACCCTGATGCTCTCACCCTGTCCTCCACCCTCACCCTGATGCTCTCACCCTGTCCTCCACCCTCACCCTGATGCTCTCACCCTGTCCTCCACCCTCACCCTGATGCTCTCACCCTGTCCTCCACCCTCACCCTGATGCTCTCACCCTGTCCTCCACCCTCACCCTGATGCTCTCACCCTGTCCTCCACCCTCACCCTGATGCTCTCACCCTGTCCTCCACCCTCACCCTGATGCTCTCACCCTGTCCTCCACCCTCACCCTGATGCTCTCACCCTGTCCTCCACCCTCACCCTGATGCTCTCACCCTCTCCTCCTCCACCCTCACCCTGATGCTCTCACCCTCTCCTCCACCCTCACCCTGATGCTCTCACCCTGTCCTCCACCCTCACCCTGATGCTCTCACCCTGTCCTCCACCCTCACCCTGATGCTCTCACCCTCTCCTCCACCCTCACCCTGATGCTCTCACCCTGTCCTCCACCCTCACCTGATGCTCTCACCCTGTCCTCCACCCTCACCCTGATGTTCACCCTCTACCCTCACCCTGATGTTCACCCTATCTTCCATCTTACTACCGCTAGCATCCGTCCTTAAGAGTGCTCTGATGATTTCAGTTAGTTTTCCTTTAACCTTCAGAGTGCTCTGATGATTTCAGTTAGTTTTCCTTTAACCTTCAGAGTGCTCTGATTTCAGTTATTTTAACCCGGGATCTGACGTGATGTTAGACTTCCCTTTGCTTTCTGCTGTTGTCGGTACATAAAGCAAACTGCCAGCCTGTGATTTAAGGCTACCTGGCTGGAGTAAAGCGCCACCTTGTGTTAGCCACTAGCTGCTGCAGCATGTGTAGGTTTGTAAGCATTAAGGATGCGTGTTCAACGCCCTGGAGGACGACGGGCGTCCACAAGTCACCGCGTCACACGACTGTGGTTTATAAAATGTGATTGTTGGGTACGCGTTTTACAAAGTGTTTGTGTGGATTCTTTTTACGTGGCTTTTGTTGCGCTGCTTAGTGGACTTAGTTAATGTTGGCTTTAAAACATTTGTCTCGCATGGCAACGCCTCACCGGTCGAACCCTTGAGCCAGGCAGCCCGTTTTATTATCAAACCTCGATGAGCTGTTTTTATTATTTTTTTGGGAAAGTTCAAAAAATTTGTTTTCTCTCCTTTTAGTTTTGGTTATTGTTCTAATTCTCTTCAGATTTTTTTTTTGTAATGTTTGTTTTTTAAGAAAAAAAAATAAAATGTATCTTGATTTTAAAGAGAAAACTCGATGTGTGTGTGTGTGGTGTGTGTGTGTTCTCTTTTCTTTGGTCCATAAAAGGCCAGAGCTGGCCCTCTGCCATCCTCCAGATTCTTAAGAAGTTTGCAGGTACTTTCAAACGTTGATTGCCCCTAAAATCACCCATCATTCGGTATCACATGGTGTGTGTATAGTGTATATGTGTGTGTATATATATATATTGACACGCTTCATATCTTTCATTGTAATGTGGTATTGAGGTACAGGAAGGAATGACCTTAAACACTGCAGCTCCCTCTGAGGCCTGGCTCTATCATCATTGCCTTCAGGTTGTGGTTTAAGGCCAGTGCAAAAGAGGCTTGAGAATGGAACTTTCTTAGGTTGAGAATGAATGAGAAGATGGTCTGAAGCCACAGGTTGTCTGGACGCTAGGGAACTGGAGGTCAGATGAGGCACTTATGAGATGCTCTGAGGTTCTTGTTACACTGAAGAGCATTTGAGAGGTTTACAGTTGAAGCTAAAACCTTAAAGAATAGTCATGTGTGGAAAGTGCACTACTGATCTCCAACATGTCTCAACACAGTTGAGATACTTGGTTTGGTTCTGAAGTACATCTTTGGTCTGTAAGTGAAGTCTCTTCTGATCAGCTGCATTGTGTCAACTGAGGACTTCACACATTTAACACATGGCCTCCATTATCCAATTATCTTTGGGTCAAATATAAAAGTGAATTATGCATTGATTATTATATGATCAACATCCAAAGCTCATTGTTCAAGTTCTTTGAAATGTGTTCTTCAGGCAGATTTAAAAGCAATGAAAAAGTGAATTACTTCACATGCTAGCCAACTAAATGATGAGAATGTTGGGATGTATTGAGTTGTTACACATCTTTTAATTCATACATTACCATATGCATAATTCAAAATAACTTCAATGAACGTTTATATTAACTATAAATTACTTTCCCAAAGCCTCATGTTCATTGTTGGCCAGATGAGTCCGGATGCTTTGTGATGGCTTCATGGGCCGGTGGACGGGGGGAACACGTCTTACACCAACCAGCTCTACAGGTCCACTGCCATGTGGCTTCTTGTTTAGCTTGGTGTTGTAGTGAGGGTCTGGAGAGTAGAAGTTGAAGCAGCCTCACCTGGCCCCAGTCAGACTGATTAGAGTCTGGTTGAAGCAGCCTCACCTGGCCCCAGTCAGACTGATTAGAGTCTGGTTGAAGCAGCCTCACCTGGCCCCAGTCAGACTGATTAGAGTCTGGTTGAAGCAGCCTCACCTGGCCTCAGTCAGACTGATTAGAGTCTGGTTGAAGCAGCCTCACCTGGCCCCAGTCAGACTGATTAGAGTCTGGTTGAAGCAGCCTCACCTGGCCCCAGTCAGACTGATTAGAGTCAGCTAACATGTCAGCAGCTACCAGCTGCTCTGGTCTCTAACTCTCTAATCAACAGGTTCACTCATCATCCACCAGGAGCCTTAAGAAGGCCTCAATAGAATATTATGCATTGATAAATACTCATGTTCTGGGGGGGTATTTTTTCTTTGTTTCTTATTTTTTCTTATTTTATTTCATACATTTATAAAGGGCATTTTATACAAGTTAATTTATATAAAAGTCATTCAAGAACCTGAGGATTTTATGAAGAAAAAATCTCTTCGACATTGTTTTAGGAAGATGAATTTGACCACATTCTATCTACCGTGAGTGTGTGGATTGTGACGCTCGTTGACCGCCAGGGGTCTCCTTTACCCCAACACACGGCGACACCACGGATGTTATACCGCTCTTTGACCGCCAGGGGTCTCCTTTACCCCAACACACGGCGACACCACGGATGTTATACCGCTCTTTGACCGCCAGGGGTCTCCTTTACCCCAACACACGGCGACACCACGGATGTTATACCGCTCGTTGACCGCCAGGGGTCTCCTTTACCCCAACACACGGCGACACCACGGATGTTATACCGCTCGTTGACCGCCAGGGGTCTCCTTTACCCCAACACACGGCGACACCACGGATGTTATACCGCTCGTTGACCGCCAGGGGTCTCCTTTACCCCAACACACGGCGACACCACGGATGTTATACCGCTCGTTGACCGCCAGGGGTCTCCTTTACCCCAACACACGGCGACACCACGGAGGATGAGTTCTACATGACTCTACTCCCTGGCATTGGTCCTTCTTATTTAGCCATGGAACTGCTTCAACAGTCCATTAAAAGACCTGACCATGGAAATAGCTATTAAATGCATTTTTGCAAGAGTCATTTTAAGAAAGCATTCAACATTTACAAAACATGCATACAAATATGAATGTATAAAAATATATATATTTTAGCAACATACTGTATATGCACTACATTTATATATATAATGGAATTGATTGCATTTATATATATAAATGCACTACATTTATATATATAAATATATATATAAATGTAGTGCATATACAGTATGTTGTATATGTATATATATATATATATATATATACATATATATATATGTATATGTATGTATGTATATGTATATATATATATATATACATATACATACATACATATACATATATATATGTATATATATATATATATATATACATATACAACATACTGTATATGCACTACATTTATATATATAAATATAAACATATATATATATACAGTCAAATATTCAGCCTCCAAAATGTGTTGAGAGAAAGCTCTAAGAAGGAGGGGTGTTTATCATGTTATATATCATTGGTATGGAGTGTTTATCATGTTATATATCATTGGTATGGAGTGTTTATCATGTTATATATCATGGTATGGAGTGTTTATCATGTTATATATCATTGGTATGGAGTGTTGGTCATGTTATATATCATTGGTATGGAGTGTTGGTCATGTTGTGTTTCATGTTATTGTGAGGGGTCGTGACCCTGAAGAGGAGCCCACAGGCTCATACCCCTCAGACCTTCCTCCCTGCTAAACTCTCCTCCTTTGGTGGCTATAGCTAAACAGCGTCCACATAGGGAACGCTATGTGTTCAACGCATGTGGAAAACCATCTTGTGTTGCAATGTGTCTGGAATGTGCTTAAATCACATAAATAGATAATTTCATTGGATTTTATTAAAAAGTGTATTCATATTGACCAGAACACACTGGCGGCGTGAGGGAGTCGAAGGCTGTAACGTTATCAAGCGTTATCAAGGGACAGCATTATGTCAAATGTCCATCCCACATCCTGCTTAATGTTCATAAAGCAGGATGTGGGATGGACATTTGACATAATGCTGTCCCTATTCCGCTTCTCCTGAGGCACCGCAGAGCATAGAGGCTGATGGGCCTTCATCAGCATGACCTCCGTGGTGCGGGTCCACATCAGGTCATCGGAAATCTGTAGCCCAAGGAAACAGAAGCAGCTGACGACCTCCAACAGTGTCCCGTCCAGGCTGATGGTGGAGTGGGTCCATGATGAGCTCCTTGGTCTATTAGAGTCTGGTTGAAGCAGCCTCACCTGGCCCCAGTCAGACTGATTAGAGTCTGGTTGAAGCAGCCTCACCTGGCCCCAGTCAGACTGATTAGAGTCTGGTTGAAGCAGCCTCACCTGGCCCCAGTCAGACTGATTAGAGTCTGGTTGAAGCAGCCTCACCTGGCCCCAGTCAGACTGATTAGAGTCTGGTTGAAGCAGCCTCACCTGGCCCCAGTCAGACTGATTAGAGTCTGGTTGAAGCAGTCTCACCTGGCCCCAGTCAAACTGATTAGAGTCTGGTTGAAGCAGCCTCACCTGGCCCCAGTCAGACTGATTAGAGTCTGGTTGAAGCAGCCTCACCTGGCCCCAGTCAGACTGATTAGAGTCTGGTTGAAGCAGCCTCACCTGGCCCCAGTCAGACTGATTAGAGTCTGGTTGAAGCAGCCTCACCTGGCCCCAGTCAGACTGAT
This sequence comes from Muraenolepis orangiensis, assembly GCA_027704905.1. Lineage (NCBI taxonomy): Eukaryota > Metazoa > Chordata > Actinopteri > Gadiformes > Muraenolepididae > Muraenolepis > Muraenolepis orangiensis. The sequence continues at coordinate 36,516,676 of CM051002.1, read as the reverse complement.
TAGAGTCTGGTTGAAGCAGCCTCACCTGGCCCCAGTCAGACTGATTAGAGTCTGGTTGAAGCAGCCTCACCTGGCCCCAGTCAGACTTATTAGAGTCCGGTCAGTCCACATTGTCAAGTCACACTAAGAACAAACAAGCTAAATTGAGAAAAATCAACGACAATTATGTAGAGAGACCTCTGTTCATAGTCATAGGACTATGTCCTCTTACTGTTATAATATATATATATATATATATATATAAGTATATAATCTATATATAAATATACCATATATATATTTATATATATATATATAATATATATCTAAAGTATATAAGTGGTATTAACATGATTATAAGTCATGATTACAGATTATAGTTTCTGTTACCATGAAACAGGTATTTAGGTTAAACATTTTCGGAATACCAATAGTTCCAAAGACATCTCAGAGTACAAATGGTAGTAACATAATAATAACATAATAAAAACTTTAATAACATAATAATAACTAAATGAGGCAGTCGGGTTTTATTTACTTTGGGACACAATCAGTCAACATAATCCAACATATTTAATGAAACCTAAATCACTGAAGAGACCGACTGCTGGTTAGTTGAGGTCTAATATAATAATATGATACATGGTGACATGTAAGTCATTCATATCTTCAGACTGGCTCCCCTCCTATCACATGTTTTACTGCACACTTCCCTTAGAAGAGAGATCACAAGCCACATGGGCATCACATTACAGAAGATAATAATACAATTAGTAATAACAGTTAACATAACATGAATTACTGGCATTAAAAAAATGATTTAAATGCTTTTTGTACAATTCACCACATGTACATATCATCCATCAGTCACTGTATTGTTCTTTATAATGTGTACAGTATTGTTATAGCAACACTATATACTATACTATGTACTATAGTTATACTATAGTATAAGTATAGTACATAGTATAGTATAAAGTGTTGTTAATAGTATATAGTATTGTATATTAGGCAGCAGTATAGCTCAGGAAGTAGAGCGGTTGCTGGTTCAATCCTCCTAGCAAAAACTGTGGAGGTGTCCTTGAGCAAGACCCCCTAACCCTAACTGCTCCTGACCTGCTGGCTGTCTCCTTGATGGCTGACTCCTTGATGGCTGTCTCCTTGATGGCTGTCTCCTTGATGGCTGTCTCCTTGATGGCTGACTCCTCGTCGGTGTGTGAATGGGTGATGTGAGGCATGACTTGTAAAGCGCTTTGGATAAAAGCACTATATAAAAGCCGGCATGTAGTATAGTATAGTATAGTATTGTTTAGTATAGTATATAGTGTTGTTAATAGTATATAGTATAGTATTGTTTAGTATAGTATATAGTGTTGTTAATAGTATATAGTATAGTATTGTTTAGTATAGTATATAGTGTTGTTAATAGTATATAGTATATAGTATAGTATAGTATTGTTTAGTATAGTATAGTATATAGTGTTGGAGGGAATGGGGAGTGAGTGTTCCATTGGACTTTGCAAAAGGCCAATAAAAACATCTTAGTCTTGAATCATTGACACTAACTCTAATCTACAATCTATAATCTATAATCTATAACCTATTATCGTCTAGTAAACATGCGCGGTGTGACGTCATCAGCATTGAGTAACATTTCTAAAAACACATCAAAGACCGAATGTATCGAGCGGAAGCCAATCAGAAAGTCGCTTTTAGGGCGAGCCTCTGTTCCCCTGACCAATCAGAGAGGCGGAACCGGACCACGTGCCTCCAAGTGTGCAGCGATGTGGTCACGTGACGCGTCGGAAAAACAACGACGGACCCGAGGAGTCAAGGACGGAGATAGAAGAAATTGAAGAAATAGAATCAATAAAACATATCAAACATATACATATGATCAGATATTAGACGAGCAGCGGTCCCTCGTCAGCGGTCACCGGGTCGCCTTGGAGACGGTAGGTCACCGGATGTAGACGACATGTTATAAAGAGATTTATAGATGTGGTTCTGGGACTCTTTATGTTCTGACTCGTGTTGACTCGTGATGTCCCGTGAGGAGACCCGTACACGTGGACCAGGACACATATGGTGGCGGGGGATGTTTACCACGTCCTGTGTGTGTGTGTGTGTGTGTGTGTGTGTGTGTGTGTGTGTGTGTGTGTGTGTGTGTGTGTGTGTGTGTGTGTGTGTGTGTGTGTGTGTGTGTGTGTGTGTGTGTGTGTGTGTGTGTGTGTGTGTGTGTGTGTGTGTGTGTGTGTGTGTGTTGGAAGTATAAAGCAGTGAGTGAAAATCTTATGTGCAATACCCGACGACAGCAGTTATAAAAATAGAATAAACAGAATAGAATAAAATAAGTTAAAAAATAAAAATGCAATATATCAGCACAGAAAAGAGCAATATATATATAAATCAATGTAATAAAATATACATTGTTATATGCTGTAGGCCCTTGTTCAGCAGCCTGATGGCCTGACTGTGGAAGCTGTCTCTGAGTCTATTTGATACCACTTGATACTGAGGTATCGCCTGGCTGACGGTAACAGTGAATACAGTTGGTGTCTGGGGTGGGCAATGTCTTTATGAGGCGTTTGGCCTTGGCCACACACCGCTGGTTGTATATATCCAGGAGGGAGGGGAGCTCACCTCCAACCATATACTGGGCCGTCCGCACTAGTGAGTAGTAGTGGTAGTAGTAGTAGTAGTAGTGGTAGCAGTAGTAGTAGTAGTAGTAGTAGTAGTAGTAGTAACAGTAGTAGTAGTAGTAGTAGTAGAGTATGAGTAGAGTCTGACCATGTGCTCATGGTGGTGATAACAGCTCTCTGTTGCTTTGCAGGTGATTCCTGTTCCCCTGACATCCGTCTGCGGCCTGAATCAATGGTGTCTATTAGCAGCAGAACGCTGACTTTGGACAGTGATGTGTTTAGAGACAGCCCATACCTTCTGGGCCTCGAGGCCAGCGATGGAGGCAGCTCCGTGTCGAGTTACAGTCCGGAGACGGGCGAGCTGGGAGCCATGCTGAGCTCCAGCCCCGGGGAGCAGGAGGAGGAGGAGGAGGACATGGAGGGCCACGGGTCCGGTCTTCATATTTTTCTTGGGACGGGAGGCGAGGCTGTAGGCCAGGAGGCCAGGTTGCCACAGTTCCCCCTCCGCCTGCCATCTCCCTTCTCCCCGACCCTGGAGGACATCGAGGAGTTCCTCCGGGAGAAGATGGAGTTGGTCAGGGAGGGCCTGCTGGGCCCCCTGGGGGACCCCTCTCCCCCCTCCTGCAGCGGTGACTCCCCGTCCACCGGCGAGTCCCCGTCCCCCTCAGCCAGCACCTCCTGCCAGAGCTCAGACAGCCCTCAGAACCCCCGGCCGGACCTCCGCCCGGCCCAACCGGCCCCTGCAGCCCAAAGAACATCATCTCTGGTCCCGTCTGTCACCGTGGGCCCCTCCTCCCCCTCCTCCTCCTCCTCCTCCTCCTCCTCCTCCTCCTCCTCCTCCTCCTCCTCCTCCTCCTCCTCCTCCTCAACCCCCTCCACGTCCTCTTCGGTGGTGCTGGGCGCTCCCATGGTGCTCCGGCTGCACCCTCTGGCCCTGCCCCCTGCCACCGGAGCCCCACCCCCTGCCGCTGCTGTGTGCTTGGCCCACCTGGTGCTGGGGCTTCAGGTGGGGGGGGGCACCTCGGGGCCCAACTTCGCCTTGCTGTCCCCGCAGGGAAGCTCTGCCCACCACGCCACGCTGGTGGCGCTCAGCGGCGCGTCTGACCAGAAGTACGTCAAGATCGCCCCTCTCCCCATCACCGTGACAACTCTGGAACTGACCAGTGCGGTGGGGGCGGGGGGCCAGGGCGGCCCGCCGACGGCGGCGGCCCCCCGGGGGACCCGAGCCACGCCCACGGAGACCCTGAGGGTCCACAGGTGCTCCCACCCGGGCTGTGAGAAGATGTACACCAAGAGCAGCCACCTCAAGGCCCATTACCGCCGGCACACCGGGGAGAAGCCCTACACCTGCAGCTGGCCCGACTGTGGCTGGAGGTGTGTGTGTGTGTGTGTGTGTGTGTGTGTGTGTGTGTGTGTGTGTGTGTGTGTGTGTGTGTGTGTGTGTGTGTGTGTGTGTGTGTGTGTGTGTGTGTGTGTGTGTGTGTGTGTGTGTGTGTGTGTGTGTGTGTGTGTGTGTGTGTGTGTGTGTGTGTGTGTGTGTGTGTGTGTGTGTGTGTGTGTTATAGTTTAGGTTATGTAAGACCTTTCCAAATGGTAAAAATCCAGAATGAAGCATGTAACATGCGGAAACAGAAAATTGAACATGAACTATAGTGATGGTTAGTGATGGTTAGTCGTCTCTCTCCTCAGGTTCTCCCGCTCAGACGAACTGTCTCGCCACCGCCGCTCGCACTCCGGCCTCAAACCCTACGAGTGTCCGCTCTGCGCCAAGAGGTTCGCCCGCAGCGACCACCTGTCCAAACACACCAAGGTCCACCGCAGCAGCCGGCCGGGACGCCTCCTCAGCACCCCGCGGGACGCCTGCAACCCCCCCCAACACAAACCCAAACCCAAACCAGAACCAGAACCCAAACCCCAGCCCGTGGTCCGGCCACACCCCACGCCCCAGGCCCTCCAGACTGTCCCCAGCTCAGCTCTTTGACTCTGGGCCTAGAGAGAGCAGGACGGTGCTGAACTTTGACCTCCCCTCCCCCTGACCTGCAATTGGTCGCTTCCCGGCGGACACTTTTCCGTGAGGCTGACGGTAAGCTAATGGCCCCCGCAGGAGGAACCGCTGTACTGCAAATGGATTTAATGGCCTTCCGCCCGCCAGGTGGTCACACACACACATGTGCATGTGTGTGTGTGTTGCTAGCATATAGACATGAGCATCAGGATGACATCACGCGGTGCACACCTCCTCCAACCCCTTACTTCACTACACTTCCTCTTCCTGTTGTACCAGATGTTATTTTTGGAAGCCAATCTTGTCCAGTTTGAAAGTTGCATCACTGAATATGATCCAGACAACTGATTTCTTCATTAAGCATTAGCAATGGTTGTATATATATATATTATCAACGTCCCTCTGAACCCTGCTCCCGAAGCTAAGAGTAAACGTATCAAGTCTTTGCACATCCTAACCCGCTCCACCCTTCCCTCAGGAGCTCGCTATGCACTTCCCTCATAATGGAGCCCGTCCTGTTGCCTTTCATCAATGCTATTGTGCATTGATGTCTTTAGATCATGGGGTGAGAGATAGGGTTACCTGACCCTAGATAGGGTTACCTGACCCTAGATAGGGTTCCCTGACCCTAGATAGGGTTACCTGACCCTAGAACGCCTCCACGGTCCACTGCTCTTATTAACTGTGGTTTGCAGGGGGGGTTCTGGTTCTCTGAGCTGGTAGAACCCTCTCACGGCTCACCTCAACCACAGCTAAGGCCACCAACCCTCTACTTCTCCACCGTGTAACGCATGTTTACAGTATTGGAAGTACTGTAAACATTTAGTTTCATCGTTTTAGCTGCAACAGCAAAAAAAGCTAATGTTTGACCAGACCTGGAAAGGCAGCTAATCTCAGTCCAAACCTCCTCCCAGCTTAAGGAGCCTCCCTCTAAGAGACTCTTTTTACCAATGAACACAGCTGGTTCTGCTGTCTCTCATTCAATAGATAGGGAAATCAACCAGTGCGTTAAGCTATTTAGTGTTGCTTGTTGGTCTGTGAGTCTGATGGTAGCGTGATGTTCTGTGGACTGCGGTCCAGTCCAGGATTTCCAACCCTTTTAAGATCAATCTTCTAAGTCATTCGGGTGTTTTTGTCCTTTCATTTTGTTCACTGACCATGGAAGTGTGCCGAGGCTTTACACCGATGAAGTTCCACTAATGAACGATTCATTAGGAATCCCACCAGGAATCACAACGCAAAATGCCAAAATGTTTTAGTATTTATTTAAACAAGCTAGAGCAGTTCCATGTTGTTCTGATTAGCGACGTCACAACTAGAGGAACCCTGCTTTGTGATTGTCTTGCGAACAGCAGATCAAATCTTACCATCCTTACCAGAGGCTTCTATTGTGTCAAACCCACATTCAAAAGCAGTCAGACAGCCATTGTTGCTGCGGTTGTTAATAACATTAGAACAGGATCAAAGCTACTGGACTCAATGTGCGTTTGAGAAGCAGACGTAAAGGCTGCGCGTGCCATTAAACAGACTGATTATGAGCAGGATGATCTGTTTCTGTTGGAAAACAGAATGATGCCATGTTTGTAGTTTTTATGTTGTGTTGTTAACTCTGCTGTGACAATGAAGCTAACTATTGGTTTGATGTTCATCTGAGACACGCTGCCTGCCCACTGGTGCTTTCACTGACATGAGTTTGGACTCACGATACTGACTATAGCGGCAATCTAAACTAAAGCGCCTCAGAGAGCTGCATCAGGGGTGGACTGCTCCTCAGAGAGCTGCTTCAGGGGTGGACTGCTCCTCAGAGAGCTGCTTCAGGGGTGGACTGCTCCTCAGAGAGCTGCTTCAGGGGTGGACTGCTCTCAGAGAGCTGCTTCAGGGGTGGACTGCTCCTCAGAGAGCTGCTTCAGGGGTGGACTGCTCCTCAGAGAGCTGCTTCAGGGGTGGACTGCTCCTCAGAGAGCTGCTTCAGGGGTGGACTGCTCCTCAGAGAGCTGCTTCAGGGGTGGACTGCTCCTCAGAGAGCTGCTTCAGGGGTGGACTGCACCTCAGAGAGCTGCTTCAGGGGTGGACTGCACCATTATGTTTGAGTCTCCCCAGGCTGCTTCCTATATTCTCTCTCTCTCGCTCTCGCTCTCTCTCTCGCTCTCTCTCTCTCTCTGTGTGTGTGTGTGTAATAAGTAATACAGGCACTTTTTTTGATTACCAGAAATGCTATTTTCCTATTCACAAAATAAAGTTTGCAAAGAGCCTACCATGCATTCTGTCTCATACTGTAAGCTAATTCATTTCTCAGTAAATCAGTTTCCACTGTTCCACAGGTGTGGCCCTTCCTATCTTCATATGTCCTCCAGGGACAGTGGAATGCTTCACTATGCAGACTATACACTAAAATAAGTCTTCTGAGCTGCAGCTGGCTGTATTGTTGAAGCATCTGAACGGAAACTTAAGCAGTCTGCCGTATCAAGAGGAGACCGCTGTGCTCTGTAGTCACACATGTTCCTGGATGCCCACATGTCGCTTGGTACTTGGTAGCCCCTGTAATCTCTGGTGACAAGTAAGACGACACGCTGATGTCATGTATGGTCACAGAAGCACTGTCCTCCACTTTTCCTTTGAAAGGACAAATTGGGACGTTTTTGTTAATCAGGACCTGGATCTTCTGTACTCTCCTACATCAACTACTGTACTACAAAGACTCACCCAACCCTGCCTTCAGGTGACCATCATCAACCATCACCTCCAACAGCCTCATCCTCACCTGAAGGAGCATGACGTGAGGCGGGTGCTCAGAGCGGTGAACATTGCATACCTAAGGTAATACATATTTAAGTACAGTATATACAGTACATTATCAATACAAAGGTTGGGAATGAAGTTGCAAAAAAACAACCACAATACATTGCAAAATTAAACATTGAAAATCTTTTTTGAAAATCTCTTCTTCCACCGCCCCAACTGGCGGGATGGATCAGTCCAAGCACAATCTGGAATGTATTTATTAGCTCAAGAGGGACTGTGGAGGTTGGTGGCTGTAGATGTTAGTCTGTTGGTGAGTCAAGGATCACACTGACTCCATGTAGATGTTAGTCTGTTGGTGAGTCAAGGATCACACTGACTCCATGTAGATGTTAGTCTGTTGGTGAGTCAAGGATCACACTGACTCCATGTAGATGTTAGTCTGTTGGTGAGTCAAGGATCACACTGACTCCATGTAGATGTTAGTCTGTTGGTGAGTCAAGGATCACACTGGCTTAGAACAACATAGTTAGTTTTAATGCTAGTTCGTAGCTACAGACAGTAGCACTACGTGAGGCTACCGGCATGACTAACGGCTAACGTTCTGACGGGTACGGTGGCTCATGAGGGACAAACAGAACAGTCAATTAACCAAATGATCTACAGTGGCTAGCCTGATTTGACTGATTGGCTGGTGAGGCTGCACACCTGAGGGTCCTTGTTAATTGAGGCCCACAGGTTAAACAGCCTCCACCACATACACTAGAGGAAGAGCTCTAGCATGTTCCATCTGATCTGTTCACAAATATTCAAATTCTTGCAATAAAGATTCCTCATCAACCTATGTCTTTGTTTTCGGGAGGAGCCTGCTTTGTGTAACTTAATATTCAATATAAAAGTTCAGGTGGAAGTGTGGATGGGAGTTGGGAGTGTATAAGGTTAATTGACCCTTGGTACATCTTCAACCCTAATAAGGTGTGCTTACTAGTAGGAACATCCACAGCTGCATTACATAATTGCAATATTCAATATATATTAGTCTTATCGTCTCTTCTCCCCCTTATAGTCCAGTCGCCGGTTCCGCAGCATCCGTACAAGGACTACCAGGTTCAAGGACTGGCAGGTTCAAGGACTGGCAGGTTCAAGGACTGGCAGGTTCAAGGACTGGCAGGTTCAAGGACTGGCAGGTTCAAGGACTGGCAGGTTCAAGGACTGGCAGGTTCAAGGATAGTTTTTACCCACAGGCAGTGACCTACTGAACTGCTAGAAGTGCTGCCACTTTTACTTTCATAACATGTCATTAACATGACACTATCATAACATGTCATTAACATTACACTATCATAACAAGTCATTAACATTACTCTATCATAACATGTCATTAACATTACTCTATCATAACATGTCATTAACATTACACTATCATAACATGTCATTAACATTACACTATCATGACATGTCATTATCATTACACTATCATAACATGTCATTAACATGACACTATCATAACATGTCATTAACATTACACTATCATAACATCTCATTAACATTACACTATCATAACATGTCATTAACATTACACTATCATAACATGTCATTAACATTACACTATCATAACATGTCATTAACATTACACTGTCATACTTGCTGGACTTTCTGGACTCATTTCAGGAACTGCAGAATTCAACACATAGGTGTACGTACATATCATCAATCAGTCAGTATATTGTTATTTTTATGTAAATGTTTATTGTATGTAGTATTTTTTATAGTATTGTTTTTAGAAATTCATACTGCGGGAGGTACTGAATGAGGAGGGAAATTCCATTGTACTGTTGCAAATATAAATAATTTATCTTGTCTATGATATGAATGAAAGACACATATTATGCTTTCTTGCTTATTTCAATATAAAATGTGTAATATTAGGGTTACACTGCCCCACGTGGCCATGGAGGGTATTCACCTACAGAGACATTAGTACTTTAGTACAGTGGTTCTCAAATGGGGGTACGCGGACCCCTAGGGGTACGTTGGAGTACTGCAGGGGGTACGTGAGATTTAAAAAAAATGTTAATTAAAAAAAAATCAGTCATGCATAATTCCTAAAATAATGATACTACAATACATTAAATTAAAATGTAAATTAAAATTCGGTAAAAAACATTCGATATTCAATATTTCTGTTTTTAATCGTTACTGCCGTAAACTGTGCTAACAACATAAGGTTAGGCTACGCAATCACCTTCAATTGTGAGCGGGAAGACCGTTTTGAAAAAACGTAGCAGCGATACAGCTGAGAACACTGAGAAAGAAGTCAAAATGAAAGTGAAAACAGAGCCAACAAAATACCGTCAGTATCAGGATGAATATGTTTTAATGGGATTTACCTCATCTAGCTGCAACCCTCCCAAGGCACTGTGCTTTTTTTGCGGGGAGAAATTAGCCAACAGTTCCATGAAGCCAGCGCACCTTCAACGACATCTCGGCACAAAACATCCATGTCATGTTGGTAAGCCACCAGAGTTTTTTAAAAGAACATTTTCGGACTTCAGATCATCTCAAGAAACGATACGAAAAGTCTCCACAACATCAGCCAAAGCACTCCAGGCGTCTTATGCGGCGGTGTCTTTGCTCATAGCTAAAGCCAAGAAGCCATTCACCATAGCTGAAGACCTTTTACTTCCAGCCGCTGTTGTATTGGCCGAGACTATGCTGGACAAAAACGCGGCGGATAACTTAAAAACTGTGCCTTTGTCAAATGACACCGTTAGTCTCAGAATAGATACCATGGGAACACACATTGTTGATCAGGTTGTGGGAAAACTCGGCAAATCCTTTTCCCTCCAGCTTGATGAATCGACAGATGTCAGTGGAAACGCACAGCTTGTTGCGTTTGTGAGATACGTTGATTCTGACGACATTCGCGAACACATACTTTTCTGCAAGAGTTTGGAGGGGAAAACAACTGGGGAGGACATTTTTTATGTTTTTAATGTTGTTTTTTGGTGAAAACGGTCTGAACTGGAAATCCTGCACCAGTGTCTGTACTGATGACCGGCCGCGTGAAAGGACTCATGGCGCGGATTCCAAATGAAAACCCTGAAGTGCAGTGGGCTCACTGTGTCATACACAGGGAAGCACTGGCCTCCAAGAAAATGAGTCCTGTGTTGCATGACGTTTTGAACGGCAGTGTAAAAGTAATCAACTTTATTAAGTCAAGGCCACTTAATGCACGACTGTTTCGCCGCCTGTGTGAAAACATGGGAGCGGAACACACACAACTGCTATTACACACAGAAGTGCGCTGGCTCTCTCAGGGAGAATACTCAACAGGCTGTTGGAATTACGATCTGAAGTGTGCACCTTTCTGTCAGAGCACGGATCTCATGCCATCTTGTTTGAGGACACAGACTGGCTTGCAAAGCTTAGCTATCTGGCAGATATATTCAGCAAACTTAACAAACTGAATGTGTGTCTGCAGGGCAAGGACACCAACATTCTGAACCTGTATGACAAGGTGGGCGGTTTTCTGAAGAAAGTAGAGCTGTGGAAAAGGGCATGTGCAGAGGGGGATTTCACCTGCTTTCCTCCGGTGGATGCTTTCCTTTCTGATGGTGCAGCGCTGTACGAGACCTCTTTATATAGACTTTTTTCCCCTACCAAATTGTTTTTGCGCTGATCAGGGGGTACTTGGCTGACATTTTTTTTCAAAGGGGGTACATTATTGAAAAAAGTTTGAGAACCACTGCTTTAGTAGATAATAGTACAAATATTGTTTAATTTAGTATGGAATGGTTTTCTATTAAAAATGTGTTTCTGTTCAGACAAATACTACATACAATATAATTTGTAGTAAGTATGTACAAACTAAAGAGTGAAACCACACGTGTGCTTAGTTCAGAACCAGTCCAGTGAATACAGGAACATGATACAGAACTACAAGGAAAGCATTGTAGTTTTGCGTGTGGGCTTTTTTGAGGCATGGAAATGCTAATATAATTCTGACAGTCATGCCCTTCTGGGCAGATCCTCCCACAGCTCAATCTGCACACTGACGTCATGTACTGCTAGGCATGTAATACAGCTGCTACACATAACTCCCTACCTCTGCCTATAGTTTACATATTTATAGTTTACATACCTGTATGATAGCCATGTACATTTTTACTGTAATTACATATATATATTAATCTTCAACTGTTGATATAGCTGCATATCCCTTCTCACTACCTGCTGTATATCCATTTATATTACATTACATTACATTCAAGTCATTTAGCAGACGCTTTTATCCAAAGCGACTTCCAATAGTGTGTTTAACAAAGGAAGGTGAGAGAACAACTCGTCACCAGAAGTCAAATTTCATTTCTAACATGTCTATATATATATTTATCTTGTTGATATAATTGCATACCCCTGCTCAGCTGTTGAATACTTATACTTACCTGTTTATATATATACCTATAATTCTGCACATCTCTCTTACCTACTCTATAAGTTATTGTATACCGGTTTTTATACCTAGTAGATGTCTTAACATCTTATTTAACCACTGTTCATTATATATTACCATGCACTTTACTGCAACATTTGCACTCTGGTTAGATGCCAAATTATTTTCGCTGTACTGCACTTGTGCTGTGAAATGACAACACATTAGAATCTAATCTTATCTCATTTTAAGAAGGGAAAGCCAGATTTTGTACAGAATGGAAGCGACAATGCTTTTGCCATTTGGACTGGCATGGAACCAGTCCCAGAGACATTCATTTAAAATATCCAAAAGTGAACACAATTCACTTTTGGTCAGACGGCCCCAGCAAGCAGTAGAAAAATAGAAAGATGGTCTCTCTCCTCTGCAATGTCCCTCCAACAGCAGGTCTCAGAGAACCACCTGGGCCTGGTGGCATTGGGAGACCATGAAAAGGACCACAGACAGCCTTGTACTACGGGAATCACATTCTGGATGGCAGGATCTTCCATGAGACGGTTGGGAGAAACCTTTGCAGTACTCGGCTTTATTATATTTCTGAAGGTGACATGCAGACATATGACGCACTACTACGGACCATTTAAACATACCAGCTCAACTAAATCCATTAGGTCACACCTTACAGCAGTGGTTCACAAACTGGGGGGCAGAGTTATTACATCTGTATGACATCTATATGACATTTATATTGCATATAAATGATGCCATATTGTAAAGGTGACCTGTTCCTATTTCGATTAACCATTACATTTGTATTTATTACAAAACATGCTTTTAATAAATTATACAGGAGTGTGCAAGCAATCCTTGTCATGTTTCTGCAGTGAGCAGCCTTTCATGCTAACCTTTCATGCTAACCTTTCATGCAAAAAAATAAAGGACGCTCCTCTGGGCCACGCCTACCACAGGCCCGAGGGGCGGGGCGCCAGTGATAGTAAATCATAAATAAAACATTCTAGAACGCATTTAGATTAATACTTCAGGTTTGAAGTGCTTTATAAACAATTAACTAATTCAAAATAATCTAAATAGATTGAACTCATGAACTGCAAAACATGCATGGTTTGCAGTTGCACAAACCAACTGCTCTTCGGATCCTCTGGTCCCTCCCCTCTTGTCTCTCCCCTCTGGTCTCTCCCCTCTGGTCCCTCCCCTCTTGTCTCTCCCCTCTGGTCTCTCCCCTCTGGTCCCTCCCCTCTGGTCCCTCCCCTCTTGTCTCTCCCCTCTGGTCCCTCCCCTCTGGTCCCTCCCCTCTTGTCTCTCCCCTCTGGTCCCTCCCCTCTGGTCTCTCCCCTCTGGTCCCTCCCCTCTGGTCTCTCCCCTCTGGTCCCTCCCCACAATCAAAATATTAAATATCACAAGACAACAGTCATGGTGTATGTACAGTTCTTAAATTCCAGTGAGACATATTCTTTAAATTCCTTAGAGGATGGACTAGGAATGAAATATCAAATCAGTCACACTAACAGCTAACTGCCGCTTCCTCCTTTTCTTTTTCTTACTTTATTTCTTTAGCAACATCAACAAAAGAGGGACCAAGAGCACCACCAAACATAAACCACAAACATTACAAACCTCTTTTATTTACTTATTTTTTAATAAATAATTACTTATTATTTATAACAATAACATTAAATTCAGATCTTTCTTTAGCAGTATATCCTTCAGTATATTCACATAAGTCAAAGTGTGTAAGGCATGACGGGGTCCTCGGTTTATCCTGACTGGATATCTACCAACAGGTGGTTGTGACCCAGGGGGCTCAGGGGGTAGGGGCACTGGGATTTGTTGAGGATAAAAGTGCGTTATCTTTGAGATAACTCGTGGCCAGGCCTGGGGAGCCCGAGCAGTCGGTTCAGCATGGTGTTTCTGCAGATTGTCTGCCCCATAACCTGGATTGGCGCCAGCCCTCAGGTCTGCTGTGATGCTGGGCGATGTCACTCTCTGAGGCGGCTTGCATGCCACGCGACCCGTCAGTCATATGGAATGTTGCTGACCCCAGTTGCTCGGTAACCTGCATAGGTGTAGACCAGAAGGACAGCAGCTTGTGGTCCCTGTGAGCCCGACGGACTCTGACCCAGTCTAGGGCCGTGATGAGTGGTCGTATTCTGTTGTAGTGCGTCTACATCTTACGTTGAACTGTAAACTGTCGGCCAGGTGGGCTCTGATGCCGTTTTTCAGAATCAGTGTGGATGAATGTGCGAAGCTGGGAGAACACAGGGTCCTGCTCTGAGGCCAGCTGGAGGTCCTAAAGGGAGACTTCAGTATGGAGTGGGGTATGGAGCATTTGGACAAGGTCGGGCTCTGAGACATCCTGATCAGGGTTAGGAAGACCTGAAGTGGCACAGGAGAGCAGGTTGGCCACTACATTCTCACAACCCCGGATGAACTGTGGGGTGAAGCTGTATTGCCGGAACCTCTCTGACCAGCGGTGGATCCTCAGTAGCCTGTGCCTGGTGCCCGATGTCTCTAGGAGGGCTGTGAGAGCCTGGTGGTCAGTCCGCACTGTGAACGGTCGGCCATGCCCAAACACATGCTAGGGCCTCCCTTACTCCCACAGAATGCTTTTGTTCGTGTTTGAGGGCCCGAGAGGCAAAGGCGATGGGGCACTCAATGCCATGTTGTAGCTGAGAAAGCACCCCTCCCACAGCCATGTTGAGTCACAGGTGAGGAATGTGGGGCTTGAGAGGTAAAAGTGCACAAGCACGGGTGGCGAGATGAGCTAAGTCTCCAGCGGCTGGACAGCTGCTGAACAGACCCATGGTCCCTCTTAAGCAGCTCTTGTAGCGGGCCGTGGTCACAGAGTACTGGATAAGGAAGCGCTGGTAGTAAGCTGTCATTCCAAGAAATGAGGTGACTTGGGCTGGACTTGTGGGCTCTGGGAGACGCTGCACAGCATCCACATTCAAGTGAAGTGGCCTGAGGCCCTCTGCAGTCGGTGAGGTTGTGTTCGACTAGCATGCTGAGCACCCAGCACAGACGTTCGTTGTTGAGAGTAGGTGTTAAATCGTGCACCACGATGTCATCAAGATATATGACCACTCCAGGAATGCCTGTAAAAATGGTGGACATAATCTTCTGTAAACCACTGGGGGCAGAGCCCCCCCATGCCAAACAGCATCCTTGTGTACTGGAACACTCCGGCGGTGTTGACGAATGCGGTGAGGTTACGGCGGTCGGGATGCAGCGGGATCTGCAGATAACAGCTTGGAGAAGGTGGTGGAGTGGTAAAACTTGATGGTCAGTTCCTCCATTGTGGGCAGTGGGTCATTGTTTACAGCACTGAGGTAGACGCACACGCGCAGCCCCCCAGACACCAGATTCTAAATCCAGTGATCTGTTGACTTGCTTGATTATGCCTGCCTGTTGCAGCTTGTGTCACTCCTCAGACACTCCGTCGCAAAGGGCCAGGGGAATGTGGCATAGGCGTTGGATAACTGGCCAGTGAATGGTCATGGGTGAGGTGTTCTGAGATGATGGTGGCCTTTGGGAAGTAGCTGGGGCAGAGCGAAAGACCCTAGTGAAATTATTTTGTTTCCCACAGTGCTGGTATGTCTGTCCTCTGGCAGGACAGTTCTGGGCCCTGGTAGTGCGTCATGAGGAGCCGCAAAAAATCTGCAGCTCTGGCGTGTTCAGCAGCCTGATGGCCTGACTGTGGAAGCTATCTCTAAGCCTATTTGTATGGCACTTGATACTGCGGTATCGCCTGCCTGACGGTAACAGCGAGTACAGTTTGTGGCTGGGGTGGGCAATGTCTTTTATGATGCGTTTGGCCTTGGCCACGCACCGCTGGTTGTATATATCCAGGAGGGAGGGGAGCTCACCTCCAACCATATACTGGGCCGTCCGCACAACCCTTTGAAGCGCTCTGCGCTTGAGTGCGGTGCAGTTCCCGTACCAGGCGGTGATACACTGCGGGGGCCCATGCTGAATTTCCTCAGACGCCTGAGGAAATCCAGGCGTTGTTGGGCCCTTTTCACCACGTGTGTGGTGTGCGTGGACCATGTGAGGTCCTCGGAGATGTGCACGCTAAGGAACTTGAAGCTGCTGACCCTCTCTACTGCAACACCGTCGATGGAGATAGGGCTGTGCTCTCCTCTCTGCTTCCTGTAGTCCACGATCATCTCCTTGGTCTTCTTGACGTTGAGGGCGAGGCTGTTCTCTTGGCACCACTGCTCCAGCGATCCAACCTCCTCCCTGTAGGCTGTCTCATCGTCGCCGGCGATCAGGCCCATCACTGTCGTCAACTTGATGATGACTGGATGAATGATTTGACTGGATCAAACCATGGATGAATGCTGACATATAGTCCGGGGGAATTACAGTTCGGGGGTTCTGACACCAGATGTATGTGGCAAGGTCTGAGGGTCCTCTCCAACTACAAGGTTAGCTCAGGGGCAGTCACCAACAACCACCCCAACCTACCAGAGGAGCTAAACACATTTTAGGCTTGCTTTGAAAAGGGGGAACTCTGAGCCGACCAACAAATTGGACATTCAGCCACAGGACTACGTACTGCAACTGTCCGAGTTCTAAGTCCCCAGAACCTTCAGGAGGGTGACAGCAGGGAACGCAGCCAGTCAAGACAGAGTTCCAGCCCATGTCTTCAAGTCCTGCGCTGATCAGCTGGCTCCTGTGTACACGGACATCTTCAACTACAGTGTGCTTTGTGCCATTGTGCCATCACCCAAAAAGACCAAGGTTACAGGCCTCAATGATCATGGGCCAGTGGCTTTAACACCCATAGCCATGAAGTGCCTGGAGGAACGTGTCATGTCACACATCAACGTTACCATCCCGACTCCCTGGACATACACTGCATACACTAAAAACTAAACACCCACCTGTTCAAACTGGCATATCCCTTAGAAACGGTACCATGCGGACACTTTGTGAAGTCCACTGTTTTTAATGTTACTGTAGCATATATGCTCGGGTAGCATACATATATAGCATATATCCTTGGGTGTCTTGAAAGACGCCCCACGAATAAAATGTATTATTATTATTATTATACAGACCAAAGGTAGACAATGCCATCTCCCTGGCACTACACACGGCCCTGGAGCACATAGTCAGAAGGGAAACCTACGTCAGACTGTTGTTCATTGACAACAGGCGTTCAACACCAATTTGCCTACCGTGAGAACAGGAGCACAAAGGACGCCATTTCCTCAGCCCTTCACTCCGCTCTCTCCCACCTGGATGAGAGCAACACCCACGGGAGAATGCTGTTCATCGACTTCAGCTCAGCATTCAACACCATCATCCCTTCCAAACTCATCTTCAACTTTGTGACCTTATGGAAACCAAGAACCTTGACATTAACCCCTTTGTCTGTAACTGTTTATTGGACTTCCTAACCACCAGACCCCAGTCTGTCAGGTTAGACAAACTCACCTCCTCCACCCTCACCCTCTCCCTGGCAACATCGACTTGCTCTGACTGGGGGATACCGAGGCGTTCCCAGGCCAGAGTTGAGATGTAATCACCCCACCTGTATCTTGGTCTGTCCCGTAGTCTCTTCCCAGTTGGATGTGCCTGGAAAACCTCCCTTGGGAGGCGACCAGACAAACTCACCTCCTCCACCCTCACCCTGAACACCGACTTCCGCAGTGCTGTGTGCTGTGTGCTGAGGCCCCACCTCTACTCCCTCTTCAACCACGACTGCAGTCCTGTACATGGTACGAACACCATCATCACCATCAAGTTAGTAGATGACGTTGGCCTTATCAAAAACAACGATGAGGCAGCCTACAGGGAGGAGGTCCAGCACCTGGTGGCGTGGTGCGCTGACAACAACCTGGCCCTCAACATCAAGAAAACCAAGGAGATTATTGTGGACATCAAGAAGACCAGAGCTGGCGTGCACGCCCCTATCCTCATCAATGGGGCGGAGGTCAAGTATGTTTCCAGCTTCAAATTCCTGGGGCTCCGAAGACCTCTCTTGGACCCTCAACACTGCCTCACTGTTCAAGAAGGCTCACCACCATCTCTTCTTCCTGAGGAGACTGAGGAAAGCCCACCTGTCCCCTCAGATTCTGGTGAAGTTTTACCGGTGTGCTATTGAAAGCATCCTCATCAACTGCACTGTTTCTGACCAGAAAGCACTGCAGAGGGTGGTGAAAAACGCATCATTGGATTATGATCCACTCCCTGCAATTAAGACTACCCACCACAAACGTTGTCTGAGGAAGGCACATAGCATCACTCCAACTATGGACTGTTTTCCCTCCTTCCCTCTAGGAAGCACTACAGGAACCTTCGTTCCAAGTCAAGGAGGCTCAGGAACAGCTTCTTCCCCTCAGCTGTCATCATTCAGAACTCTGTACCAAGTTGACAGCCTCCCCCCCCAACCCCACCTTGCGACCCCGGCTCTGCTGCCCACTGTACGAACTCTGAAGTCTGTTGACTATATCTCTTACCTACTAAATATACTGTATACACACCAGTTTTTCATACCTAGTTAGATGCCAACTTATTTTCGCTGCACTGTACTTGTGCTGTGCAATGACAATACATTTGAATCTAATCGAATCTAATCATCGTTCCCTCCAAGCTGTTCCTGAAACTGAGGGGCATAGGTCTTGGCACCCCATCTGTAACTGGATTTTGGACTTCCTGATGAGCAGGCCTCAAGCGGTAAAGATTGGAAACAACATCTCATCCACTCTGGTCCTCAACACCAGAGCACCCCAAGGCCTCAGTCCCCGGCTGTACTCACTGTACACACACGACTGTACTGCCACGCACAGCAACAATTGCATTATCAAGTTTGTGGACGAAACACAGTCCTCGGCCTAATAGTACAGAGTACAGAGATGGAGAGGCCTGCTGACACGATGGTGCAAGGACAACCGCCTTGCACTGAATGTCAGCAAGACTAAGGAACTCATCGTGGACTTCAGGAGCCACCGGGACACTCACTCCACCATCAGCCTGGATAGGGCACCGCTGGAAATTGTCAATTGCTTCAGTTTCCTGGGACTATAGATCTCCTACGACCTGGCATGGACCCACAACATGGAGGTCATGCTGAAGAAAGCACACCAGCGCCTCTATACCCTGCGATGCCTCAGAAGAAGTGGCATAGGCAAAAAGATCATGGCACTGGAGAAAGTGTCCTGATGAGTGGCGTCACTGTGTGGTACGGCAACACCACTGCACAGGACAAGGAAGCCATCCAGAGGGTCGTAAGGACAGCGGAAAAGATCATCGGTGTGCATTGAGGAGATCTTGACGACCAGATTTTTGGCACCATCTCTTCTCCCCCCTACGGTCCGGTAGCCGGTTCCGCAGCATCCGGACTCCCAGGTTCAAGGACAGTTTTTATCCCCAGGCAGTGACTTACTGAACTGCTAGGAGTGCTGCCACTATCATAACATGTCATTAACATTACACTATCATAACATGTCATTAACATGACACTATCATAACATGTCATTAACATGACACTATCATAACATGTCATTAACATTACACTATCATAACATGTCATTAACATTACTCTATCATAACATGTCATTAACATTACACTATCATAACATGTCATTAACATTACACTATCATAACATGTCATTAACATTACACTATCATAACATGTCATTAACATTACTCTATCATAACATGTCATTAACATTACTCTATCATAACATGTCATTAACATTACACTATCATAACATGTCATTAACATTACACTATCATAACATTGTCATTAACATTACACTATCATAATATGTCATTAACATTACACTATCATAACATGTCATTAACATTACTCTGTCATAACATGTCATTAACATTACACTATCATAACATGTCATTAACATTACACTATCATAACATTGTCATTAACATTACACTATCATAACATGTCATTAACATTACACTATCATAACATGTCATTAACATTACACTATCATAACATGTCATTAACATTACACTATCATAACATGTCATTAAGCTTACACTATCATAACATGTCATTAACATTACACTATCATAACATGTCATTAACATTACACTATCATAACATGTCATTAACATTACACTATCATAACATGTCATTAAGCTTACACTATCATAACATGTCATTAACATTACACTATCATAACATGTCATTAAGCTTACACTATCATAACATGTCATTAACATTACACTATCATAACATGTCATTAACATTACACTATCATACCATGTCATTAACATTACACTATCATAACATGTCATTAACATTACACTATCATACTTTGCTGGACTTTCTGGACTCATTACAGTTACTGCACTGTACTGCACTGTATTCGTGCTTCATGCTTCATGATTCTGCTGCACTACTGGCACTTTAAATTCTTTAAAATGCGTTTTGCACAATTCTACACATATGTAGATATATATATGTACATATCATCCCTCATTTTTGATGAGGAGTAAGCATTCCATTGTACCTTGAACCTTGAATATTATATAGTTATATCATATGTTTTATATCTACATATATATATATATATATATATATATGTATGATATATTTATATCATATATAATATATAATATATATCTATATTATATATAGTATATATAATATATATATATTGTAGTTTCTATCAGTAATAAAACTACATGTTGAGGAAGTGACGTCATCTTTATTTTCCTTTTCCTCTCGTCACAACACACCGCGTCGCGGATATAAGTCTTTATATAGGATGATATATTATGATATTATATGATATATGGCTTTATATATTGTGACATATACCCTCTATGTGTTGATGGAGCCCTGAGGAGGGTTTAGTCATGTTCCTGGAGGAAGACTGATCCACATCTGAGGCTTGGACCAGCGACCAGGTAACAAGGCTAGCACGCTAAGCTAACACCTAACTACAGCAAACTACTGTTAAAACTAATGTTGAACTACCATTAAAACTACTCTTAAACTGCCGTTAAAACGACCTTTATTCTAAATGGCTTTAATCTGTTGACGTCTGGAGGTTTTGATGTAGTTCAGGTGTAGTTTAGGTATTGTTCAGGTGTTAAAGGAGCATATATATAGATCTATATATAGATCTATATCTATATATATATATATCTATATCTATAGATATAGGTATAGATATAGATATAGATATAGATATAGAACTATATCTATATCTAGATATAGATCTATATATATAGATCTATATCTATACATATATATATCTATATATCTATATATATAGATATATATATGTCATATCAGGTGTTAACATGTAGTTTAGGTGACAGACTACACTCTCACCTCGTCTCCTCCGTGAGAGGAGGAGAGGTCAGACTACACCTTACATGCTCCGTCATGTGTTGGAGGACATGTGACATATATATAATATATATATATAATATATATAATATATATATATATATATATATATTATATATAATATATATTATATATATAATATATATATATATATATATATATATATAATATATATAATATATATTATATATATATATATATATATAATATATATTATATATAATATATATTATATATATATATATTATATATATATATTATATATATAATATATATATATATATATATATATAATATATAATATATATTATATATATATATATATATAATATATATTATATATTATATATATTATATATTATATATAATATATATTATATATATTATATATTATATATAATATATATTATATATATATAATATAAATTAGACGTATAAATGTTAGACGTCAACTTATTTGAGGTTTTGGTTTTCTCACCGTTGTTGTTGTTTGGGGCTGTTCCCCATGTGTTTAACGTGGGGCTGTTCCCCATGTGTTTAGCGTGGGGCTGTTCCCCATGTGTTTAAGTGGGGCTGTTCCCCATGTGTTTAGCGTGGGGCTGTTCCCCATGTGTTTAACGTGGGGCTGTTCCCCATGTGTTTAGCGTGGGGCTGTTCCCCATGTGTTTAACGTGGGGCTGTTCCCCATGTGTTTAACGTGGGGCTGTTCCCCATGTGTTTAGCGTGGGGCTGTTCCCCATGTGTTTAACGTGGGGCTGTTCCCCATGTGTTTAGCGTGGGGCTGTTCCCCATGTGTTTAGCGTGGGGCTGTTCCCCATGTGTTTAACGTGGTGCTGTTCCCCATGTGTTTAACGTGGGGCTGTTCCCCATGTGTTTAACGTGGGGCTGTTCCCCATGTGTTTTAACGTGGGGCTGTTCCCCATGTGTTTTAACGTGGGGCTGTTCCCCATGTGTTTAGCGTGGGGCTGTTCCCCATGTGTTTAGCGTGGTGCTGTTCCCCATGTGTTTAACGTGGGGCTGTTCCCCATGTGTTTAACGTGGGGCTGTTCCCCATGTGTTTAGCGTGGGGCTGTTCCCCATGTGTTTAAGTGGGGCTGTTCCCCATGTGTTTAACGTGGGGCTGTTCCCCATGTGTTTAGCGTGGGGCTGTTCCCCATGTGTTTAACGTGGGGCTGTTCCCCATGTGTTTAGCATGGGGCTGTTCCCCATGTGTTTAACGTGGGGCTGTTCCCCATGTGTTTAGCGTGGGGCTGTTCCCCATGTGTTTAGCGTGGTGCTGTTCCCCATGTGTTTAGCGTGGGGCTTTTCCCATGTGTTTAGCGTGGGGCTGTTCCCCATGTGTTTAACGTGGGGCTGTTCCCCATGTGTTTAGCGTGGGGCTGTTCCCCATGTGTTTAACGTGGGGCTGTTCCCCATGTGTTTAACGTGGGGCTGTTCCCCATGTGTTTAACGTGGGGCTGTTCCCCATGTGTTTAACGTGGTGCTGTTCCCCATGTGTTTAACGTGGTGCTGTGGACAGGCTGTGAGTGGGCTGTGTCTGGGGTCCAGCTGGTCCTCAATGAGTCAGGGTTACTCTCATAAGAAGATGACATGCTTAAACACAGACACAAACTGTCATCTCTAACATGAAATAGATTGAAATGTTCAACGTCAACCCATAATGTTCCTGTCGGGTCAGATGGGAGCTGGTTTCATGGTGCACTTACTGTTTACAGACTTCTTACGCTGCCATGGAGTCTGTCTTTAATTCTATTCTGTAATATAGATAATAAGCTTTTCGCCAGGCCTTTCAGTAAGCCTGACCGGGAAGGCAGGTCAAGTCAAGTTTATTGTCACTTCACAGTTTACTTTAAGTATAAAGCAGTGATGTGAAAATCTTATGTGCAAAACCCGACGACAGACAGCAGTTATAAAAATAAGATAAAAAATAGATAAAAATAGAATAAAAATAGAATAGAACAGAAAAGAGCAATATGTATATATAAATCAATGTAATAAAATATAATTTGTTATATGCTATAGGCCCTTGTTCAGCAGCCTGATGGCCTGACTGTGGAAGCTATCTCTGAGTCTATTTGTGCGGCACTTGATACTGAGGTATCGCCTGCCTGACGGTAAAAGTGAGTACAGTTCGTGGCTGTAGGGCATTGTCTTTTATGATTCGTTTGGCCTTGGCCACGCACCGCTGATTGTATATATCCAGGAGGGAGGGGAGCTCACCTCCAACGATATACTGGGCCGTCCGCACCACCCTTTGAAGTGCTCTGCGCTCGAGTGCGGTGCAGTTCCCGTACCGGGCGGTGATACACCCTGTAAGAACACTCTCGATGGTGCCGTTATAGAATGTTCTCAGGATGCGGGGGCCCATGCTGAATTTCTTCAGACGCCTGAGGAAATACAGGCATTGTTGGGCCCTTTTCACCACGTGTGTGGTGTGCGTGGACCATGTGAGGTCCTCGGAGATGTGCACGCCGAGGAACTTGAAGCCGCTGACCCTCTCTACTGCAACGCCGTCGATGGAGATAGGGCCGTGCTCTCCCCTCTGCTTCCTGAAGTCCATGATCAGCTCCTTGGTCTTCTTGACGTTGAGGGCGAGGCTGTTCTCCTGGCACCACTGCTCCAGCGATCCGACCTCCTCCCTGTAGGCTGTCTCGTCGTCGCCGGCGATCAGGCCCATCACTGTCATGTCGTCAGCAAACTTGGCGATGACGTTGGAGCTGGGCATAGCCATGCAGTCGTGGGTGTAGAGGGAGTAGAGGAGAGGGCTCAGCACGCATCATCAGGGTCAGTGGCTCTGAGGTGGTGCTGCCCATCCTCACCACCTGGCGGTGGTCCGACAGGAGGTCCAGTATCCAGCTGCACGTGGATGGCGGCACGCCTAGACCTCTCAGCTTGGTGTTGAGCTTGGCAGGAACTATTGTGTTGAACGCTGAGCTGTAGTCCACAAACAGCATTCGCACATAACAGTTCTTTCCCTCCAGGTGGGAAATATGCAACTTGTGCAAATTATATATGCAAATTGCCATGGGTCCAGCGTGGCAGGTAACACGGAGCAAAGAAAGTCCTTGACCAACCTCTCGAAGCATTTGCTAACGATCGAGGTGAGGGCTACAGGTCTATAGTCATTCAGGCATGTTACCTTGGGTTGTTTAGGGACAGGCACGATGGTGGACATCTTGAAGACCGCTGGGACAGGGAGAGGTTGAAGATGTCTGCAAAGACTCCTGCCAACTGGTCTGCGCATGCTCTGAGGATGCGACCCGGGATGTCGTCGGGGCCTGCCACCTTACGGATGTTCAGCCGCTTGAAGGTGCGGCGCACATCCGCCTCCGAGATGCTCAGCAGGCTGGTCTCCTCAGTCGGCGCTGGCTTCGGCGGGCTGCCGTTCACGTCGAACCGAGCAAAAAAAGTATTTAGCTCTCCTGGGAGGGAGGTAGAGGAGTTCTCGACACAACTGGTTCTCCCTCTGAAGTTCGTTATGGTCTGCAGCCCCTGCCACATACCCCTCGCATCGTGGCTCTTGAATTTCTCCTCCACTCTGTCCTTATACTCCCGCTTGGCAGTGACGATGGTCTTACTATTTTAGACCAGGAAGTTAGCAGCACGTTCACTTATAACTTTTGCACACTTCGGGAGATCAGCTCGACAGTCGCTCGCCGCCTACCGGAGTTTTTTCATTCTTTCGATTTTTCATTCTTTCTGTCAATGTAGAGTTGTGTGTTGGTGCTTAACGAGCAGCGTGCTATTTGGTTATTAACAGGCTAAATGAGAGATGCAGATATGGATTGTGCTATTTGGTTATTAACAGGCTAAATGAGAGATGCAGATATGGATTGTGCTATTTGGTTATTAACAGGCTAAATGAGAGATGCAGATATGGATTGTGCTATTTGGTTATTAACAGGCTAAATGAGAGATGCAGATATGGATTGTGCTATTTGGTTATTAACAGGCTAAATGAGAGATGCAGATATGGATTGTGCTATTTGGTTATTAACAGGCTAAATGAGAGATGCAGATATGGATTGTGCTATTTGGTTATTAACAGGCTAAATGAGAGATGCAGATATGGATTGTGCTATTTGGTTATTAACAGGCTAAATGAGAGATGCAGATATGGATTGTGCTATTTGGTTATTAACAGGCTAAATGAGAGATGCAGATATGGATTGTGCTATTTGGTTATTAACAGGCTAAATGAGAGATGCAGATATGGATTGTGCTATTTGGTTATTAACAGGCTAAATGAGAGATGCAGATATGGATTGTGCTATTTGGTTATTAACAGGCTAAATGAGAGATGCAGATATGGATTGTGCTATTTGGTTATTAACAGGCTAAATGAGAGATGCAGATATGGATTGTGCTATTTGGTTATTAACAGGCTAAATGAGAGATGCAGATATGGATTGTGCTATTTGGTTATTAACAGGCTAAATGAGAGATGCAGATATGGATTGTGCTATTTGGTTATTAACAGGCTAAATGAGAGATGCAGATATGGATTGTGCTATTTGGTTATTAACAGGCTAAATGAGAGATGCAGATATGGATTGTGCTATTTGGTTATTAACAGGCTAAATGAGAGATGCAGATATGGATTGTGCTATTTGGTTATTAACAGGCTAAATGAGAGATGCAGATATGGATTGTGCTATTTGGTTATTAACAGGCTAAATGAGAGATGCAGATATGGATTGTGCTATTTGGTTATTAACAGGCTAAATGAGAGATGCAGATATGGATTGTGCTATTTGGTTATTAACAGGCTAAATGAGAGATGCAGATATGGATTGTGCTATTTGGTTATTAACAGGCTAAATGAGAGATGCAGATATGGATTGTGCTATTTGGTTATTAACAGGCTAAATGAGAGATGCAGATATGGATTGTGCTATTTGGTTATTAACAGGCTAAATGAGAGATGCAGATATGGATTGTGCTATTTGGTTATTAACAGGCTAAATGAGAGATGCAGATATGGATTGTGCTATTTGGTTATTAACAGGCTAAATGAGAGATGCAGATATGGATTGTGCTATTTGGTTATTAACAGGCTAAATGAGAGATGCAGATATGGATTGTGCTATTTGGTTATTAACAGGCTAAATGAGAGATGCAGATATGGATTGTGCTATTTGGTTATTAACAGGCTAAATGAGAGATGCAGATATGGATTGTGCTATTTGGTTATTAACAGGCTAAATGAGAGATGCAGATATGGATTGTGCTATTTGGTTATTAACAGGCTAAATGAGAGATGCAGATATGGATTGTGCTATTTGGTTATTAACAGGCTAAATGAGAGATGCAGATATGGATTGTGCTATTTGGTTATTAACAGGCTAAATGAGAGATGCAGATATGGATTGTGCTATTTGGTTATTAACAGGCTAAATGAGAGATGCAGATATGGATTGTGCTATTTGGTTATTAACAGGCTAAATGAGAGATGCAGATATGGATTGTGCTATTTGTGTCACGAGAGAGGGAGTGGGTTGGACCCCGAACGCAGACGCCGACAAGTGGAGAGTGATACGAGACGGCTTTATTTCCCAAAACACATAAAACACAAGGGAACACGGGGAGGACGATCCGCGGAGTACCGGCAGGCAGTTGACCGGCGGGTAGTCCGGGACAGGGGAAGGAGTCTGTACCGGGGGTATCGGTTGCGGAGTACCGGCAGGCAGGTGACAGGCGGGTAGACCGGGACAAGGGAAGGAGTCTGTACCGGGGGTATCGGTTGCGGAGTACCGGCAGGTAGTTGGCAGGCGATGGGTACCAGACGGGAGAACTACGTGAATAGTAGAGTAACGACCTCACGCTGGGGTAAAGGAAAGACAACGTATATATACCCCAGGTGAGGTGATAAACAAATTACACGGGGAAATTGTGTCCAGGTGTGTGTGTGTTTGTGGCCAGCGCACGTGGCTTGGCCACGCTCCCCTGCCAACCACCGTAGCCGTGACAATTAGGTTATTAACAGGCTGAATGAGAGATGCAGATATGGATTGTGCTATTTGGTGTGCCAAGGGCTATATGGCTAGTTACCGTGGCAAGATAAGCCCTTTGCACCTAACCAAGTCCTGTGTGTGTT
>CM051002.1:36469427-36481927 GCA_027704905.1 Muraenolepis orangiensis | reverse complement strand
TTCATTGATGTTCATGTAGTTGATTAATAGTCAGATGTACACATATAAGGTATCCATGTATAACCTATAACACATAACGCCATGCTGATAACGGCTGTGTGTGCTTTGGCTCTGTAGACCATCAGGGTATCGTGGTCTTCATGGACTCTTGGTTTTGTGTATTTTTCCTGCTCCTTCTCTGCACCAGAACATCATAAAGAAGGTGAACGGCCAGAAGTTTGTCTACCGCTTCGTGTCGTACCCGGACCTGCCCACGGGGGACCAGGGCGCCGCCCCTCCGGGGGGCCTGGCCTCCCCAGGGGAGCGGGGGGGAGGAGACGGCGAGCCGGGCGACCGGAAGGCCCGACCGGCCGGCCAGGCCCCCGCCAAGCAGTCCAACCGCAACGACTACATCCACTCCGGCCTCTACACCTCCTTCACGCTCACCTCGCTGCAGAACGGCCGGCAGCTCTTCAAGTCCGCCGACCCGGCGGAAAGGACCCCCGCGCCTACGGACCCCCCCCCCCGGACCCCCTCGTCTCCGGCCTCGCCTCAGCGGCCCTCCGCGTCCCCATCCGTCATCCGCTTCGGAAACGCGTCCAAGCCGCCGCCGTCTTCGAACACGCCCCCTCCCCGGGTATCCCCGGGCGCCTCGTCCAATCACACCGTGTGTCCCTTCCGAGCCCCTCCCCCGAGGGCAGACGACATCCCGGCACGCTCGGCGGCGCTGCCGTCTCAGGCCGTGTTCTATTTGGAACATCACCACCATTACCACCATCATCCTCATCGGCACGCCAGCCAGTCGGAGCTGGCCGCCCGGAGCACCTCCCCGAATCTTCTTCCTGACTCCTCCCAGGAGCTGGTGATTGACAGCGACCTTGAGTCCATCTCTTCTCAGTCGCAGGAGTTGAAGGTGAGTAAACCAAAACAAACCACCCGTACACGCTAACCGCACCTCTCTGTATAGCTCTCCATTGTCCCACATGCTACATGCTAACATGTATCTACCATTGAGCCTGGCCTTGTTTCATGTGTTCAGGTGTTCAAATGAAGCAGGACATCAAATTGTTAGTTTTTAGATAGAGTCTAAAGCCTAAAGTCTGCCATGTGGCTTCATTCAGCCGCAGCGTGGTCTTAACGGGAGGTAGAACATAGACTCCTAAAATAGATTAGCCCTTTCAATCGCCTGGAACAAAATCCATAAACTGAAATGACATGAGATACAATGGCTTTCATGGAACATCTTTTTCTGTGCTTAATGCTCTCCTTGATCATCCTTAATGATACAATCAGAAGTCAGTTTGTATTGTCCATCACTGATGATATTCTGTCTGCAGGCGGACGACAGCAGCATGTGGTCCATATGCGGTGGGCCCGCCTCCGCCGGCAAGATGCGCAAGCCTCCCAAGATCCTGGAGCTGAGCACTCCCACTCTGTTCGTCACCGCCTCCGACATGTCCCCCATGAACATCTGCAGCCCGTCCCTGCCGACCTCCTCACTGACGCCCGCCATGCTGCAGGTAGGCCCTGCCATGCAGGTAGGCCCCGCCATGCTGCAGGTAGACCCCACCATGCTGCAGGTAGACTCCACCATGCAGGTAGACCCCACCATGCTGCAGGTAGACCCCACCATGCTGCAGGTAGACCCCACCATGCTGCAGGTAGACTCCACCATGCAGGTAGACCCCACCATGCTGCAGGTAGACTCCACCATGCAGGTAGACTCCACCATGCAGGTAGACTCCACCATGCTGCAGGTAGACCCCACCATGCAGGTAGAGCCCACCATGCTGCAGGTAGACTCCACCATGCAGGTAGACTCCACCACGCTGCAGGTAGACTCCACCATGCAGGTAGAGCCCACCATGCTGCAGGTTGAGCCCACCATGCTGCAGGTAGACTCCACCATGCAGGTAGAGCCCACCATGCTGCAGGTAGACCCCACCATGCTGCATGTAGACTCCACCATGCTGCAGGTAGACTCCACCATGCAGGTAGACTCCACCATGCTGCAGGTAGACCCCATCATGCAGCAGATAGACTCCACCATGCTGCAGGTAGACTCCACCATGCAGGTAGACTCCACCATGCTGCAGGTAGACTCCACCGTGCTGCAGGTAGACCCTACCGTGCTGCAGGTAGACCCCACCATGCTGCAGGTAGACCCCACCATGCTGCAGGTAGACCCCACCATGCTGCAGGTAGACCCCACCATGCTGCAGGTAGACCCCACCATGCTGCAGGTAGACCCCACCATGCTGTAGGTAGACCCGACCATGCTGCAGGTAGACCCCACCATGCTGCAGGTAGACCCCACCATGCTGCAGGTAGACCCCACCATGCAGGTAGACCCCACCATGCAGGTAGACCCGACCATGCTGCAGGTAGACCCGACCATGCTGCAGGTAGACCCCACCATGCTGCAGGTAGACCCCACCATGCTGCAGGTAGACCCCACCATGCTGCAGGTCAGGTAGACTCCACCATGCAGGTAGACCCCACCATGCTGCAGGTAGACCCCACCATGCTGCAGGTAGACCCCACCGTGCTGCAGGTAGACCCCACCATGCAGGTAGACCCGACCATGCAGGTAGACCCCACCATGCTGCAGGTAGACCCCACCATGCTGCAGGTAGACCCCACCATGCAGGTAGACCCCACCATGCTGCAGGTAGACCCCACCATGCTGCAGGTAGACCCCACCATGCTGCAGGTAGACTCCACCATGCTGCAGGTAGACCCCACCATGCTGCAGGTAGACCCCACCATGCTGCAGGTAGACCCCACCATGCTGCAGGTAGACTCCACCATGCTGCAGGTAGACCCCACCATGCTGCAGGTAGAGCCCACCATGCTGCAGGTAGAGCCCACCATGCTGCAGGTAGACTCCACCATGCAGGTAGACCCCACCATGCTGCAGGTAGACTCCACCATGCAGGTAGACTCCACCATGCTGCAGGTAGACCCCACCATGCAGGTAGACTCCACCATGCTGCAGGTAGACCCCACCATGCTGCAGGTAGACCCCACCATGCTGCAGGTAGACTCCACCATGCAGGTAGACTCCACCATGCTGCAGGTAGACCCCACCATGCAGGTAGACTACACTGCTATATATATACACAGCTGTATATCCAGCTGTTTATATAGCAGTATACACATCGGCAGTGCCAAGGTGCAAGATAAGCAGTAGAAACATAAGGAAAAAAGAAGAAACAGTTGGAACAACAGCCCTAGAGAACTGGTGCTACATGACCAGAGAACAACAGCCCTAGAGAACTGGTGCTACATGACCAGAGAACAACAGTTGGAACAACAGCCCTAGAGAACTGGTGCTACATGACCAGAGAACAACAGTTGGAACAACAGCCCTAGAGAACTGGTGCTACATGACCAGAGAACAACAGTTGGAACAACAGCCCTAGAGAACTGGTGCGACATGACCAGAGAACAACAGTAGGTGGAACAACAGCCCTAGAGAACTGGTGCTACATGACCAGAGAACAACAGCCATAGAGAACTGGTGCTACATGACCAGAGAACAACAGCCCTAGAGAACTGGTGCTACATGACCAGAGAACAACAGCCCTAGAGAACTGGTGCTACATGACCAGAGAACAACAGCCCTAGAGAACTGGTGCTACATGACCAGAGAACAACAGCCCTAGAGAACTGGTGCTTCATGACCAGAGAACAACAGCCCTAGAGAACTGGTGCTACATGACCAGAGAACAACAGCCCTAGAGAACTGGTGCTTCATGACCAGAGAACAACAGCCCTAGAGAACTGGTGCTTCATGACCAGAGAACAACAGCCCTAGAGAACTGGTGCTTCATGACCAGAGAACAACAGCCCTAGAGAACTGGTGCTCCATGACCAGAGAACAACAGCCCTAGAGAACTGGTGCTACATGACCAGAGAACAACAGCCCTAGAGAACTGGTGCTACATGACCAGAGAACAACAGCCCTAGAGAACTGGTGCTTCATGACCAGAGAACAAAATTCAAGATTCAAGAATTAAATTTGCCATTTGCAACGTGCAAAGTACAATGCTTACTCCCATTCCCTCCCGCAGTATACAATTTAACACAATAACAGAACACAATACTATAAGAATACTATACGCAATAAAATCAAAAATTAACATAAAAAGAACAATAAAGTGACTGATGGATGATATGTACATGTGTTATATTGTGCAAAAAGCATTTAACCACATTTTAAAGTGCCAATAGTGCAGCAGCATCATCAGCCAGATACAACGCAAAAACTGCAACTGGGACGACTTTTGCTGGCAAACCAAAACTGAATGCTGGGAACATTTAGGGGAATTCGTCGTTGTTCATTCACATATATTACCCACATTGTCATGGTACTTAGGTTGTGCGTTTGGATAGAACAAGCCAGTGAGTTGACTAAACGGTTACATAGCGTTAACAGTTACCAGTTCCCCCTGTATTTCACTCATTCCACCTCCAGGGGGCAGTGTTGCTGCATCACAGTCCAGCTCTCAGCTGAACAGACATCCTGTTTGCATAAGGTCTAATTGTAATTGGCTGGCATTCTGAACAGCACATGACTGCATGTGCTTCTGTCCAAACATTGTGACTTTATTGGATTATGTGGCTCTCCCTCTTCTCTGTGGCGCCATTACTTCATGAGGTCTTCACATGGAGGTTGTGATCTATAAAGATCACTACAGTGGGGGGGGGGGGGGGTGTCCCTTTTATGTAACCATGGTTTTAAATATCAAATGGTTGCCATGGTTATAATCTGCCTGTGAGCTTCTGTGATATTGGGGTTATTCAATTTATGAATGAATAACATAATTAATCAATAATAATTGTTCTTGTAGTCAAGGTTACAGACGGATAGTGGCTGTGGACCCCTGGTCCTCTCAGTATTGATTGATTGATTGTGTTATTGTGACTCCCCAGACCCCCACCTTGCTGCTGACCCCCAGCCCCCTGCTGTCCAACATCCACTTCTGGAGCACCCTGAGCCCCGTGGCCCCGCTCAGCCCCGCCACCCGCCGCCACGGGGCCCACCTCTTCCAGGTCAGACCCCCAGGCTCCACGCTCTGCTCCCTGGTCATCAGGACACACAGAGAACCACACTCAGAGAACCACACTCTGCTCACCAGTCATCAGGACACACAGAGAACCACACACAGAGAACCACACTCTGCTCACTAGTCATCAGGACACACGGAGAACCACACACAGAGAACCACACTCTGCTCACTAGTCATCAGGACACACGGAGAACCACACTCAGAGAACCACACTCTGCTCACCAGTCATCAGGACACACAGAGAACCACACTCTGCTCACTAGTCATCAGGACACTCAGAGAACCACACTCTGCTCACTAGTCATCAGGACACTCAGAGAACCACACTCTGCTCACTAGTCATCAGGACACTCAGAGAACCACACTCTGCTCACTAGTCATCAGGACACACGGAGAACCACACTCTGCTCACTAGTCATCAGGACACTCAGAGAACCACACTCTGCTCACTAGTCATCAGGACACTCAGAGAACCACACTCTGCTCACTAGTCATCAGGACACACGGAGAACCACACTCAGCTCACTAGCCACCTCAGGGTCCATGACGGCCCTCGGTTGTAGGGAGGTTAATTTCCTTGACGGTTAACCGGCTAGTCGACTAAAGGAAAGAAAAGGCCTAAAAATCGGTCAAAATTTAAACGGTTTATTAAATAGATATTTTTAGAATTGGGCTGAAAAGTGTTAGTTTTGCGACCTTTCATTGGCCTATTGCAGTCTGCCTGTGAGGCGTTATTGGGCTGAACACTGGGTGTTTCTTCTTCTATGATTTATTCTATGAGCACCCAGAGCCTCTTTCATGTTCTTCAAACACGCCCTTCTCTCTGACCCCTGACCCCTCCTCCTGTCATGTGTTTCCAGTTCCCCTCAGTGCTCACGCCTCAGTTCCAGATCCCCACTCAGAGTCTGGACGGGACCAACACACCGGGCCCCATCTCCCCGGACCCTCAGAGGACCTAGGAGCACCAGAACCACACCAGACATTCCCCCTCTGGAGCTCCAGCCTGCCAGACACGGACCCTAGCTGGGCTACAGGAACACAAACACCGCCATGAGACCTCCCTCTCCTCCTCCTCTGCCCTCTCCTCCTTCCCCTCCTCCATCTCCCCCTCCTCCTCCATCTCCCCCTCCTCCCCCTCCTCCTCCTCCTCCTCCCCCTCCCCCTCCTCCATCTCCCCCTCCTCCTCCTCCATCTCCCCCTCCTCCATCTCCATCTCCCCCTCCTCCATCTCCCCTCCTCCTCCATCTCCCCCTCCCCCTCCTCCATCTCCCCCTCCTCCTCCTCCTCCTCTCCTCCTCCTCCCCCTCCTCCTCCTCCATCTCCCCCTCCTCCTCCTCCATCTCCCCTCCTCCTCCATCTCCCCCTCCATCCCCCTCCCCCTCCATCTCCCCCTCCTCCTCCTCCATCTCCCCCTCCTCCCCCTCCCCCTCCTCCATCTCCCCCTCCTCCTCCTCCGGTGCTCATAAAGTGGGATGAAGCTACACTAGCAGCGGTGTCTCTGGGACCCGGGCCCTCCAGGCGCCGTGGAGAGAGTCTGACGCGTGCCCTCAACTCCTCAGAAGAAATCATTCCTTAGTGATTGCATTGGCCGGGTGTCTCGTCTCGACGGTCCTCTCCAGCAGAAGAAGAAGAAGAAGAAGCTATGGTCCAATGCGATGGTCCATCAGGAATGGGACACTGAATAGCTTTTATTGTGAAGATCACACTTTGACTGGACTTGTTATTTGTGCGGTTGTTATTGTTGACCAAGTGAGAGGCAGTAGAAGTCATTGAAATGTAAACTGAGCTATGGGCGTGGCGGACAAAAAAAACATTGCGGCCATCCGGTTATTAAATGTCTTACTGTAAAACAAAGTAAGCAGTCTTTTAAAAAGGACAAGCTTTGTTGGCCATGCAGGTTGTGCTCCTGTGATCTGATGGTTCTGACTGATTGTGGCCTGGTTGTGCTTTAGTTTAAATGTTGTATTCCTAGCAGCTGTCTTTAAGGCCAACCCCACTCTGCTCTTGCTGAAGGGCAGGTCGTTTACTGAGTGTTTATGTAGCTCTTATCTTCTGTACAAACTCCTTAATCTGGACTAAAATGGCTAAACGTTCAGTCAAAACATGGCCCAAAATACACCGACCTTGTGTACAAGAAGCAGGTGAAGACGCCATATTCGTAGCACTTAGTTGATTTAGCAAGGAATTGTAATTAACACCATTATATTTATATATATCAAAATGTTTTTATTCAGTGAATATTCTCTGGATTTGCAACCAAGAATGTGTGCCACTGTCCTTTTCTGAAGCACTTAATGATTTTGTAACAAGGAGTAAGATCTAGTGTCTGATTGTGGGTGACTTGCTACTAGAGATGTGTTGTTGGACACATTGTCCCTCCTACCTGCACAGGTTTCCTCCCAGACACGGGTCAGCCATAACCCCCTCTCACACCTTAACCAAAACCTGGAGAGCCCTGAGGGGTGCCTCGCCCCAGCAGCCTTAACCGCTTGACCCTAACGGTCCTCAACCCTCTGACCCCACCACCTCCATGCCAGGGGGTACTAGTGGGTCATATTAAGCCATGACAATCCCTTTATCAAAGTCTCCAGCCTGGCTCTGAGCTCTGAGCTCGGAGGAGCCCACTGTTCTACTGATTGTTTACATGTGATGCTTGGACCCAATCCCCCTCCAGCCCAGGAGAACCTTTACCAGCAGCCATTCTCTTTCCTCTTGCTCTGATATACCCTGAAGCAGATCATCCGTCCTGCAGCTTGGGTGCCTTAACACAGACCATCACCCATCAATATACAGCGATGTTCCTCAAATGGCTCATTGAAGAAGAGTTGATTGGATGATCTATATTTTCCTATGTCATTGATCCAGGGGTTCCATGTGAAACCTTACGTTGCTTGGACCAAACCAGCTTCCTGTGGTCCATGACTGACCGCTCCTGTATGGAGCACTTGACCCTGGTGTTGTTCTAGACTTAATGAAGATACCTTGACCTGCCTCTAGGTTCTCCTTCATCCACCTTTGTGGTGATTTCTGTGTTTGTTTAATTTTGGTTGAGATCTATGTTTTGAAATCCAGATGTGTTTGTGTTTTAGGTGTGTTAGTTTAGTGAAGGCCAGCTAGTGACATGTTGGCTCTGCAGTGGTGCTGTGTTTGTTGTGAGGCGTGTCGGCCTCACGGTGGCCTGCCTCTAACCTCTTTTGAGGCCTTTTTGTTCTTTTTTCTCTCCAGTGTTTTGATGTTAACTTGCTATCATAGATATTGTAACTGCAGCGTTTGGAGGTATTCTGGGGTTCCTGTCGTATTGGATTTGAATCCGTTTTTATACAAGTTAAAGATTGTACTTATCTGAAAAGATGCTGTTAGCAGATGTTGTCGTTGGTGTAAGAAGCATACTATCCTAATCCTAATCCTAATCCAATGTGGGCTGGAATGATGCACTAAGTACTTTAGACGGCAAGGCTACAAGTTCACATTCAACTTTTTATAAAAAGAACATTATATACATATATATGTATATGTGTGTATATATATATATATATATATATATATATATATATAATATATATGTATATACATATATGTATATATATATATATATAATATATATGTATATACATATATATGTATATACATATATATATATATGTATACATATATATGTATATATACATATATATGTATGTGTATATATATATATAATATATATGTATATACATATACATATATATATAATATATATGTATACATATATGTATGTATATGTATGTATATGTATGTATATGTATGTATATATGTATATATGTGTATGTATATGTGTATGTATATACATATATGTATATACATATGTGTGTACATGTATATGTACATATATGTGTACATATATATGTGTGTGTATATGTACATATGTATGTATATGTATATATATGTATACACACACACACACACACACACACACACACACACACACACGTGCGTGACACATATGTACTACACACACACGTGTGTGTGTACATATATGTACACACACACGTGTGTGTGTACATATATGTACACACACACACGTGTGTGTGTACATATATGTATGTATATGTGTTAAAAGGCCTGAAACTGCTTTTCCCTATTTGATGTATTTTCAATGGAATTGGTAATTATATAGTACTTTTACAGTCTATTTAATGGAGGTCTTTCATATAGCACTAAGATGTCATAAAAAGTGTTTAATTCAATGGAATGTTTTAATGTTCATATTTCTGTGAACTTTCCCTTTTTCCATGTAAAAAAAGACAAATGTTTTACATTTAAAAATCTGTATTTTTCATGTGTTGTCCCATTGTTTGTGGTTGAGTTGTTGGATATTAGCGAGCTGCTTGTGTTGACGTGAAGGGAGCATCTCTGATGAACATCTCATCGTGTCCCAGCTTCCCTACAGCGTCTGAAGCTCAATCAATACATAGCAGAACTAACCTGGTAACTAGTTTGGTAAGTCAAGCAGAATGGATCAATTAGTAACGAGGCTTCAAGCTGGAGATCCAAGGGCTACTCCTTCAACCTCGAGGCCGAGGGCTGCTCCTTCAACCTCGAGGCAGAAGGCTACTCCTTCAACCTCGAGGCCGAGGGCTGCTCCTTCAACCTCGAGGCAGAAGGCTACTCCTTCAACCTCGAGGCCGAGGGCTGCTCCTTCAACCTCGAGGCAGAAGGCTACTCCTTCAACCTCGAGGCCGAGGGCTGCTCCTTCAACCTCGAGGCAGAAGGCTACTCCTTCAACCTCGAGGCAGAAGGCTACTCCTTCAACCTCGAGGCCGAGGGCTGCTCCTTCAACCTCGAGGCAGAAGGCTACTCCTTCAACCTCGAGGCAGAAGGCTACTCCTTCAACCTCGAGGCAGAAGGCTGCTCCTTCAACCTCGAGGGCCGAGGGCTGCTCCTTCAACCTCGAGGCAGAAGGCTGCTCCTTCAACCTCGAGGCAGAAGGCTGCTCCTTCAACCTCGAGGGCCGAGGGCTGCTCCTTCAACCTCGAGGCAGAAGGCTACTCCTTCAACCTCGAGGCCGAGGGCTGCTCCTTCCACCTCGATGCTACAGAGGCTTAGAATAATAACCAATAATAATGATGCATGAAGGTTTTATCAATCAAATCCATATAGGCTAATAACCCAGTATGTAAATCGGGTAATAAGGTGAATAAAGTAATTGTAGGCCAGGCTTAATGAATAACATGCGGGGTCCCAGTTGTCTGGTCCCGGTTGTCTGGTCCCAGTTGTCTGGTCCCAGTTGTCTGGTCCCAGTTGTCTGGTCCCGGTGGTCCTAACAGACTAAACCACATCCTGCCAGTAATGCAAAGTAAAGTTAATAAAGTTAATATTTTACCACAAAGTCGCTTCCCATCTCTTGACTTATGTTCTTGACTTCAATTCATAAACCTGAGAAAGTAAATCATGTATTGTATTTTTCTTTCATGGATATTTGGTTCAGTAACGGCAAAGTGGAATAAAACAGAATCAGTGTATTTTCAGGGATCCTTCAGGACGGAGAAACCGCTTTATTGAAGTGACAGTTTGAACAGAGCCGACGGTACGAGACGTTAGCGCTCCCCCCGAGTGTGTGCTGCTTTACCCAATTACCAAGGACCCACAGGTGTGCAGCCTAATCAGTCTGACTGGGGCCAGGTGAGGCTGCTTCAACCAGACTCTAATCAGTCTGACTGGGGCCAGGTGAGGCTGCTTCAACCAGACTCTAATCAGTCTGACTGGGGCCAGGTGAGGCTGCTTCAACCAGACTCTAATCAGTCTGACTGGGGCCAGGTGAGGCTGCTTCAACGAGACTCTAATCAGTCTAACTGAGGCCAGATGAGGCTGCTTCAACCAGACTCTAATCAGTCTGACTGAGGCCAGGTGAGGCTGCTTCAACCAGACATCACCCACACTACACAGCAACAATTAAATACATTGATTAACTTGATTAACTAGATCAGTGTACAGTTTGTGTTAAATGTTGTCACATGTAAAATGAATGCAAATTAAACACTATTTCAAATGCTTAGCGACATTAGCGCCTGTATTAATTCTTCTAAATATAGCACTCAGAGTGTAAACGAAAAAACAGTCAAATACAAACTGAAACTGGGCTGCAGCTCAGTGATTCTGTGGGGTTCTGTGGTTCTGTGGGGCTCAGTGGGTTCAGTGATTCTGTTGGGTTCTGTGGGTTCAGTGGTTCTGTGGAGCTCAGTGGTTCTGTTGGGTTCTGTGGGTTCAGTGGTTCTGTGGAGCTCAGTGGTTCTGTGGGGCTCAGTGGTTCTGTGGGGTTCAGTGGTTCTGTGGAGCTCAGTGGTTCTGTAGGGTTCAGTGGTTCTGTTGGGTTCAGTGGTTCTGTTGGGTTCTGTGGGGTTCAGTGGTTCTGTTGGGTTCAGTGGTTCTGTGGGGTTCAGTGGTTCTGTGGGGTTCAGTGGTTCTGTTGGGTTCAGGGGTTCAGTGGTTCTGTTGGGTTTAGTGGTTCTGTGGGGTTCAGTGGTTCTGTGGGGCTCAGTGGTTCTGTGGGGTTCAGTGGTTCTGTTGGGTTCAGTGGTTCTGTGGAGGGATCACGCGCCTCCGGGCCTTGGAGTCATGGCAACGTCTTTGGACGGCTCTGTGAGGAAAACCCAATTAGACGTTTAATTAGAGCTTCAAATAGATCTGATCAACACTAGAAAACATCTCTAGGAAACCATGAGTGCAGGGAAATTCTAGACAATGATTAGCCTGGGCTATAGTCTTCTCCACACCCAGAAGCTCCCAACATCTGATTTGTGAGACAAGTGCTGAATGAAGTGTTGAATACGACTGAAGGCTGTCCAAACAGGAGAAACACGACCCGGATCCTTCCTCCTAGCGCCTCATCTTATCACGTTTTACGAGCAGTAACTACCGTTACTAAGCAGAGGGTTTGCTTGTTAGTTAGTTAGATATTGTTCTATTGTTTGCCAACTTATTGTTCTTCTACCTGAGCACTGGTTCAGTTCTTGGAGACTTGTTAGGATTAAAAGTCACTTTTGACTTCTGGTGACGAGTTGTTCTCTTACCTTCCTTTGTTAAACACACTATTGGAAGACACTTTGGATAAAAGCGTCTGCTAAATGACTGGAATGGAATGAAACTAAACTAAATGAATTTGTCACAAAGTGCATTTTGGAATAAATATATATAATGTGTAATGAGAAAAGGCATCTCCATGGCTGACCGTACCTCTCTGGGAGTCGTCTCCATGGCTGACCGTACCTCTCTGGGAGTCGTCTCCATGGCTGACCGTACCTCTCTGGGAGTCGTCTCCATGGCTGACCGTACCTCTCTGGGAGTCGTCTCCATGGCTGACCGTACCTCTCTGGGAGTCGTCTCCATGGCTGACCGTACCTCTCTGGGAGTCGTCTCCATGGCTGACCGTACCTCTCTGGGAGTCGTCTCCATGGCTGACCGTACCTCTCT
>CM051002.1:36456927-36459427 GCA_027704905.1 Muraenolepis orangiensis | reverse complement strand
TATTTGCGCGACGCAAACTGACACTTCCCCGTGTGAAGTGTCACCCCTTCCTCTGTTCAGCTATCAGCACTGACCACACGCCGCCCCTCCTCCTTATCTATCCTCACGTGATGCACAGCATGACATGCAGTCATGACAGTGACATTCAGTCACTGCATGTACGCGGAGCACCCGTAAAAAAATAAATAACGGCTCGTTCGCGGGTGCGAGCCGGCTCCCGTCGTTCACTAAAAAGAGCCGGCTCTTTGAGCCGGCTCGTTCGCGACCGACACATCACTACTGTAAAGCTCTCCCCCGGACTGAACGGCACCGTGGAAGAGTGTAGTTTAGCCGTCGGAGCTGTGGTGGGTCACGACGGTGTGAAATCTGCATCGCGGATGAACAATGCAGTTGTAATTTTTTTGGATTGTGTGGATAAAGTGGATGTGATTGTGGAGCAGGGAGTGGTAATTCAGGACTCCTTTACCCCGTGTTTCCACTAGTAAGTCCAGCACAAAGGATAATTATATCCAACGTTCCTCCTTTTATCAGGAATGAGGCTCTGGAAAGAGAGCTGCTTAGACACGGTCAGATAGTTTCCCCGGTGAAAATGATTTCTCTGGGATGTAAATCCCCTCTGCTAAAGCATGTGGTATCTTTCAGAAGACAGGTTTTCATGATTTTGAAAGATGAAAAAAGTGATCTGAATTTATCCATGAATTTTAGAGTGGATGACTTTGATTATATTGTTTATATAACTTCAGACACAATGAAATGTTTTGGGTGTGGGATGGAAGGCCACATGCTTAGGTCCTGTCCTAATAAGAGGCCTGGGCCCACTGACCAAACACCGCCATCACCCAGGGCAGGCCCAAGTGGCTCAAGCACCAACAAGGGTCGAGAGAGAACCTCTGGGAGGAAAGGGACAGGAGAAGGTCTGGTGGAGAAGACAGGACAAGGTCAGAAGGTGCAGGGGGAGGGGAGAGGCCTGGAGGAGGGTGTAGGACAGGATAGGCAGGTGCAGGAGGAGAGGAGAGGCCTGGCAGAGGAGATAGGAAATGGTGAGCAGGGGGAGGGGAGAGACCTGGTAGAGGGGGAGAACAGGGTGAGCAGGGGGAGGGGAGAGACCTGGTAGAGGGGGCAGAACAGGGTGAGCAGGGGGAGGGGAGAGACCTGGTAGAGGGGGAGAACAGGGTGAGCAGGGGGAGGGGAGAGACCTGGTAGAGGGGGCAGAACAGGGTGAGCAGGGGGAGGGGAGAGACCTGGTAGAGGGGGCAGAACAGGGTGAGCAGGGGGAGGGGAGAGACCTGGTAGAGGGGGAGAACAGGGTGAGCAGGGGGAGGGGAGAGACCTGGTAGAGGGGGCAGAACAGGGTGAGCAGGGGGAGGGGAGAGACCTGGTAGAGGGGGCAGAACAGGGTGAGCAGGGGGAGGGGAGAGACCTGGTAGAGGGGGCAGAACAGGGTGAGCAGGGGGAGGGGAGAGACCTGGTAGAGGGGGCAGAACAGGGTGAGCAGGGGGAGGGGAGAGACCTGGTAGAGGGGGAGAACAGGGTGAGCAGGGGGAGGGGAGAGACCTGGTAGAGGGGCAGAACAGGGTGAGCAGGGGGAGGGGAGAGACCTGGTAGAGGGGGCAGAACAGGGTGAGCAGGTGCAGGAGGAAAGGAGAGGTCTGGTAGTGGAGGCAGGATTAAATGTGAATGTTAATGGGGGAAAAATGGCTACAAAGGGGAAAGCGAAGGCTGTTGAGAAGGTCACTGTGGTCGAGGAGGGTGAAGAAGTGGGAGGTCAGAAGGCAGGGGTCAGAGGTGAAGAAAGAACCAGACTAGGCAAACGGGCTGGACTAGCTACTGAAGAAGCAGAGTGTATCATAAATGAGGAGGAAATGGAACTTGATGCTGATGGTACCAAAACTGCCCAAAAAAGGAAGACCGAGGTCAGTCAATCTGACTCTAGAGCAAAAAAAGACTGCCAATCAGAGCAGGAGGTTGACAATGACAGTGAAGACTCTGACTTCAGTGATGATGTGGAGTCTCTGCCTCCCACTCAGTCTCAGGCTGACGGGAGGAATGACGGAGTTATTCCTTAACTAGAATAAAAAGTTTTCTACAGGATACTAAAGGTTCAAGGGCAGTTAAGGTGGAAAGTTTTTTCCCTGACGTAAAGCTATTTGTTGAGTCCGCTAAGTGGCTAATGAGACGCAATGACATGAACGAAGAAGGTTTCTCTGTTCAGGAGATTTATCGTTTAAGGAAACATATTCAAAGGTCAAGACCAAAAATCTCCAATGAGGGTTAAGGTATCTGGTCTCTTTTTAGTACTTTATGTCCTGCAGTTTGGTTATTTTCCCATGGCAGAGGGGTGCAACCTTTCGACTCCAGTTCATCCAGAGACTTTTTTATGGACCGAAGGACTTGGTGTGGAGGCCGGTGGCTTGTGCCATACTGCAACAGTTTGGAGGTCTGGGACTGTCAAATTCTCTGGTTTAATGGATTTTAGCGGTGCCCGGTTAAATGTTCTACC
>CM051002.1:36446927-36449427 GCA_027704905.1 Muraenolepis orangiensis | reverse complement strand
AACCTCACTACCTCCTAAAGTACTGACCTCACTACCTCCTAAAGTACTAACCTCACTACCTCCTAAAGTACTAACCTCACAACCTCCTAAAGTACTAACCTCACTACCTCCTAAAGGACTAACCTCACAACCTCCTAAAGTACTAACCTCACTACCTCCTAAAGTACTAACCTCACTACCTCCTAAAGTACTGACCTCACTACCTCCTAAAGTACTAACCTCACTACCTCCTAAAGTACTAACCTCACAACCTCCTAAAGTACTAACCTCACTACCTCCTAAAGGACTAACCTCACAACCTCCTAAAGTACTAACCTCACTACCTCCTAAAGTACTAACCTCACTACCTCCTAAAGTACTGACCTCACTACCTCCTAAAGCACTAACCTCACTACCTCCTAAAGGACTAACCTCACTACCTCCTAAAGTACTAACCTCACAACCTCCTAAAGTACTGACCTCACTACCTCCTAAAGTACTAACCTCACTACCTCCTAAAGGACTAACCTCACTACCTCCTAAAGGACTAACCTCACAACCTCCTAAAGTACTAACCTCACTACCTCCTAAAGGACTAACCTCACTACCTCCTAAAGTACTAACCTCACTACCTCTTAAAGGACTAACCTCACTACCTCCTAAAGTACTAACCTCACTACCTCCTAAAGGACTAACCTCACTACCTCCTAAAGGACTAACCTCACTACCTCCTAAAGTACTAACCTCACTACCTCTTAAAGGACTAACCTCACTACCTCCTAAAGTACTAACCTCACTACCTCCTAAAGGACTAACCTCACTACCTCCTAAAGGACTAACCTCACTACCTCCTAAAGGACTAACCTCACTACCTCCTAAAGGACTCACTTAATACAAGGATCAAATACTAGTCTTCACTTATTGTAACTATATGATATATGTAACTGTATAACTATGTAC
The DNA here is from genome assembly GCA_027704905.1 of Muraenolepis orangiensis. NCBI lineage: Eukaryota > Metazoa > Chordata > Actinopteri > Gadiformes > Muraenolepididae > Muraenolepis > Muraenolepis orangiensis. Next base: position 36,448,488 of record CM051002.1, on the reverse strand, counting down.
TGTATATACAGTGTATATATCGTTTATTATAATATATCGTTTTTTAACCCAGTCTTTTGGCGCCATCTTCGGGTAGGACCACAAACTGTTTGTTTTTATTAGAAATCAACCATAACTTCATCTTTCAACTGTTTTCTCTATTAAATGATATTAAATTATATTCAACTGTATTTAACTATATTCAACTGCATTCAACTGTTTTCAACTCTATTAAATGATATTGAACTCTATTCAACAGCGTGGAGCTTAACCAATGAGAGACAAGCGCTTGTGTTCCAGATGTTTAATTGATTTATTCATTAGAGTTAATTGTGGCTTCCTTGCAGTCACAGTACATTCAATTCATTTTAATAACATAATCACGCTCAATAGCACATCTCTTACAAAATCTAAACTTTTTCAAATTTTAAAAAACATTTAGACATCATGTAAAGTTAAAATGTGTTTGCTTAAATATCTTTCTTTTGTTTCATTCAGCATAAAATAGACAGAAAAATTTAAACTTCTGTTAAAATACATCTACATGTACTGTATATATAGATATATATATACCTATATATATCTATATATATAGATAAATATATTATTTCTTTCAGTATAGTATTTAAAATAGCGTCCTTTAACCACAACCAAACACATAGAGTAATACTCTCCTTTAGTCCTGAACCGGTTCAATAAGACTTAACCTCACTTCACTTTGACACTTCACACATGTTACACATACAGACTCACTTCATATGCAACTAGAGCGACTCTACGTCCATCCGGGATTAACGCTTGGCCCGAGGGCACTTTGGTAGTGGCGGTGGGGACTCCGTGTCCCGCTAGTCTGGGGAGTGGAACCATCAACCTCCAGCTCTTGAGCAAACATCAACCTGCTACTTAGAGTTAAGCCCAATGCCTACAGCCACAGAGGAACAACACCTAGCCATGGAGATGAGTGATTACATGTCAACACTGAGTACTGAGATGGGACCTGGTGCTCTGGGTTAGGGTCAGGACGCTGGACCATCCTACCTTCACACCAACACTGAGTACTGATCATCAATCAATCATCATTTATCACAAACCATGCCTACCTACAAGCCAAACCTAATGGCTGCAGAAATTAAAATATTATTCAGTCACTTATCGATTTAGACTATTTATCACTTATCGGTTTTTAGTCAGACAAAAAACTTCCATCTGGGCTGGATGGACTGTAGTGTGAACACAGCCCGGACCTTTAAAATGGGGGTCGGGGTCACTCGGGGTCGGGGGTCACTGGGGGTCAGGGATCACAGAGGGTCGGGGGTCACTGGGGTCGGGGTCAGAGGGTCAGAGGGTCACTGAGGGTCAGAGGTCACTGGGGGTCGGGGTCACTGGGTCAGAGGGTCGGGGGTCACTGAGGGTCGGGGGTCACTGGGGGTCAGAGGGTCACTGGGGGTCACTGCTGACCAACTGACATGAGAGGACACTTCTGGTTTGTTGTGCAAATAGGAGAATAAGAAATATGGACACTGAGGCCAGCTATTACACACACACACACACACACACACATACACACACTACAAACTACAGC
>CM051002.1:36384427-36441927 GCA_027704905.1 Muraenolepis orangiensis | reverse complement strand
TACCTGGGCTTCAGGAGGACTAGTACCTGGGCTTCAGGAGGACTAGTACCTGGGCTTCAGGAGGACTAGTACCTGGACTTCAGGAGGGCTAGTACCTGGGCTTCAGGAGGACTAGTACCTGGGCTTCAGGAGGGCTAGTACCTGGGCTTCAGGAGGACTAGTACCTGGGCTTCAGGAGGGCTAGTACCTGGACTTCAGGAGGACTAGTACCTGGGCTTCAGGAGGGCTAGTACCTGGGCTTTAGGAGGACTAGTACCTGGGCTTCAGGAGGGCTAGTGCCTGGGCTTTAGGAGGACTAGTACCTGGGCTTCAGGAGGGCTAGTACCTGGGCTTTAGGAGGACTAGTACCTGGGCTTCAGGAGGGCTAGTGCCTGGGCTTTAGGAGGACTAGTACCTGGGCTTCAGGAGGGCTAGTGCCTGGGCTTTAGGAGGACTAGTACCTGGGCTTCAGGAGGGCTAGTGCCTGGGCTTCAGGAGGACTAGTACCTGGGCTTCAGGAAGGCTAGTGGAGGGCTAGTACCTGGGCTTCAGGAGGGCTAGTGGAGGGCTAGTACCTGGGCTTCAGGAGGGCTAGTGGAGGGCTAGTACCTGGGCACGTGGTTCAGGCTTTAGGAGGACTAGTACCTGGGCTTCAGGAGGGCTAGTACCTGGGCTTTAGGAGGACTAGTACCTGGGCTTCAGGAGGGCTAGTGCCTGGGCTTTAGGAGGACTAGTACCTGGGCTTCAGGAGGGCTAGTGCCTGGGCTTTAGGAGGACTAGTACCTGGGCTTCAGGAGGGCTAGTGCCTGGGCTTCAGGAGGACTAGTACCTGGGCTTCAGGAAGGCTAGTGGAGGGCTAGTACCTGGGCTTCAGGAGGGCTAGTGGAGGGCTAGTACCTGGGCTTCAGGAGGGCTAGTGCCTGGGCTTTAGGAGGACTAGTACCTGGGCTTCAGGAGGGCTAGTGCCTGGGCTTTAGGAGGACTAGTACCTGGGCTTCAGGAGGGCTAGTGCCTGGGCTTTAGGAGGACTAGTACCTGGGCTTCAGGAGGGCTAGTGCCTGGGCTTCAGGAGGACTAGTACCTGGGCTTCAGGAAGGCTAGTGGAGGGCTAGTACCTGGGCTTCAGGAGGGCTAGTGGAGGGCTAGTACCTGGGCTTCAGGAGGGCTAGTGGAGGGCTAGTACCTGGGCACGTGGTTCAGGAGGGCTAGTGGAGGGCTAGTACCTGGGCTTCAGGAGGGCTAGTGGAGGGCTAGTACCTGGGCACGTGGTTCAGGAGGGCTAGTGGAGGGCTAGTACCTGGGCTTCAGGAGGGCTAGTGGAGGGCTAGTACCTGGGCACGTGGTTCAGGAGGGCTAGGGAGGGCTAGTACCTGGGCACGTGGTTCAGGAGGGCTAGTGGAGGGCTAGTACCTGGGCTTCAGGAGGGCTAGTGGAGGGCTAGTACCTGGGCACGTGGTTCAGGAGGGCTAGTGGAGGGCTAGTACCTGGGCTTCAGGAGGACTAGTGGAGGGCTAGTACCTGGGCTTCAGGAAGGCTAGTGGAGGGCTAGTACCTGGGCTTCAGGAGGGCTAGTGGAGGGCTAGTACCTGGGCTTCAGGAGGGCTAGTGGAGGGCTAGTACCTGGGCACGTGGTTCAGGAGGGCTAGTGGAGGGCTAGTACCTGGGCTTCAGGAGGGCTAGTGGAGGGCTAGTACCTGGGCACGTGGTTCAGGAGGGCTAGTGGAGGGCTAGTACCTGGGCTTCAGGAGGGCTAGTGGAGGGCTAGTACCTGGGCTTCAGGAGGGCTAGTGGAGGGCTAGTACCTGGGCACGTGGTTCAGGAGGGCTTGAGGTCTGTACTGAGGGAACAGGTAGGACCTGAACTCCTCGTTGCTGCTGATACTGGGCCAGGAGTCCTCCGATGGAGTCCCTGTGAAAGAACAGAAAGAAGTAAGGAAAAAAGGGAAGGAAAGAAGGAAAGAAAGAAAGAAGGAAAGAGAGTAGGACAGTCAGGTCAGGGATAGATTTGTATATATGCTGGTCTTTTGGAGCGCTGGTTGCGCACATCCTAAGAAATGCCAACTGTGCCCTCTTGTGCTCACTACCTGCTGGTATATATTGATCTACAACTGCTGATAGAACTGCACACCCCTGCTCATTACCTGCTGTATATACCTTTATATATGCATCTTGTTGATACAACTGCCTACCCCTGGTCAATACCTGTTGATACTTGTATACTTACTTGTATATAAATATACCGATATCTGCACATATCTCATACCTACTCTATAAGTTATTCCTCTGGCCAGTATGGCTACACTGGCTACCATAGTATACTACACCACACTCTCTCTCTGTACATAAATATACTGTATACACACCCGTTTTGTATACATAGTAGACCGTTTTTATAGCTGTTGTTATACCTAGTAGACATTAAACCACTGTATATATTATATTACCTGCACTTTACTGTATCATTTACACTCTGGTTAGATGCCAAATTATTTTGCTGTACTTTACTTTGTAATTTGAATCTAATCTAATCTAGTGGAAACCTCCAGTAACACAGAAAGGCTGGCTATCTAACCCTGGTTATCTAACCCTGGTTATCTAACCCTGGTTCTCTAACCCAGCCTTTCTCAACCTTTCTTCAGTCACCCTTTAATAATGTGAAGTCCAGTGGTGACCGTGGTTTGAGCCTGGAGGGATGCTGAGAGGACTAAATGTTGGCCAGTTTAATATAATCTTTTGACCATTATTTTAACGCTTTAGTTTGCATTTAGTGGAATTTTCATTTCATTGACTTTAGAAGTGAATTTAGAACAGTGTTTGGACCATTTCTGAGTTAGTTAAATACATAACTAAATGTATTTATTCATTGATGTGGTGACGAGCAGTTGGAACGGCCGCAGATTTTAATATCTAAATGGAAATTAAACTCACAGCAAAGAACCGTTCTAATAGCCTGATACCCCAGGGTTCACTTGGTACTCAAACACCGTGGGACGCACTCAGTCTTACCCATGAGTCTGAAGCTCCACCTTCACTCTGAGGGGCGGAGCTTCAGTCTTACCCATGAGTCTGAAGCTCCACCTTCACTCTGAGGGGCGGAGCTTCAGTCTTACCCATGAGTCTGAAGCTCCACCTTCACTCTGAGGGGCGGAGCTTCAGTCTTACCCATGAGTCTGAACACCAGATGGAGCTCCTCCTTCACGCTGGCTCCGGGGAACATGGGGCGCCCGGTGGCCATCTCGTACATGATGCAGCCCACGCCCCTTTGAGAAACACACAGGAACCACACCAGATATGAGGGAAACACACACACACACACACACACACGCTGCACGCACGCACACACGCACACACTTCAAAGAGGCTTGATGACAAACACAGCCCTGTGTCTTTTGTTCACTGAAGAGCATCCATCCCGTTGGGGGGGGTGAGAGGTTGGCACGGAGACGGCCGCTCATTCATTACAGTGACGCAGGAGTTTCTCACCGAGCCAAGCAGTTTTTGAGTGGAATGAGAGCTGATTGAGTCATATCCTGAGCATGTGCTAATTACACCCAGCAGAGCCATTTAAATACAACAAATAGCTTATAATAGACCTTATTTTAGACCTTATAATATACCTTATTATAGACCTGAATCAGCAGTATTCTGTCGACACAAATTGAGGAACTTGCTCAGCATACAGAGTGGATTGGTTTAGAAAAGGTCACTGCTGTTTGTTCTAAATCTAAAGGATTGAATCCTCTTTATTGGTACACACAGTGAAATGTGTTTCTCTGCATTGAACCCATCCTAGCATTAGGCGCAGTGGGCAGCCGGGCGGACAGAACAAAGGCTCTCTCCGGTACAGATCGCGGAGGGGGGGTATGTCTCATGATAAACAGATCTTGGTGCACCCAAAGTCATGTACATCCCCTCAAGTCTTTCTGTTCCCCGGACCTGGAGGACCTGATGCTTATGTCCATACTGACTACCTCGGGAGTTTACAGGTAACCGTGACCGCTGGTTCCATTCCCCCACAAGCCAACACGGACCCAGCGCTGAAGGAACTGTATAGAGGTATCAGCGAACAGGAGTCGGCACACCCCGAGGCTGCTCTCATCGTGGCGGGGGACTTCAACAAGGAGAACCTGAAGAAGGTTCTCCCGAAGTTCTACCAACACATAACGAGCAACACACTGGGTGAGCGGATCCTCGACCACTGCTACACTCCCTTCCGTAATGGCTACAAGGCCCTCCTCCGCCCACCGTTCGGCCAATCAGACCACCGCTCTATCCAGCTACTCCCCGCCTATTGGCTGAGACTGAAGCTGAACCGATCGCTGTGAGGGAGGTCCAATGCTGGGGACCAATCAGACTCTATGCTGCAGGATTGTTTTGATCGCGCTGACTGGCACATGTTCCGCGTCGCCTCGGACAATAACATCAACGAGTACGTCCTCGGTCTCATCAAGAAGTGCATATTGATCCGACCAAGTCGGTTCGGATATATCCCAACCAGATTTTTATATTTTATATATTTATACAGTTTTTTACTTATTTTATTCTATTCTGTTTTTATTCTATGCTGTCTGTCGTCGGGTATTGTACATAAGATTTTCACTCACTGCTCTATACTTGTGTAAACTGTGAAGTGACAATAAACTTGACTTGACTATTGTATATCCAGGGGAGCAGGGGAGGGGCTGGTGCCTTGCTCAAGGGCACCTCGGCAGTGCCCAGGTGTTTAGGGGACTTGAACCGGCGACCCTCCGGTTCCCAAGCCGAGTCCCAACAGACTGAGCTACTGCCGCCCCGTGTTCGATAAGCTCATTGTTTTGTCAGAATGGTGTTTTGATGAATAATCACAATTCAAATCAACAAAAACCAAATATCAGAAGTGTCCCCTTGAGACTTATTACTGGGAGACAGTCAAGAGACAGTAAAGAGACAGTCAAGAGACAGTAAAGAGACAGTCAAGAGACAGTAAATCTCCTCACCACATGTCGATGGGTGTGGAGTACTCAGTGGATCCCAGCAGGACGTCAGGGGGGCGGTACCAGAGCGTCACCACCTCGTTGGAGTAGGTCTTGGTGGGGACCGACTTGGCCCTGGCCAGACCTGCTCAAACACACTACAAGCTTCACTGATCAGCTCTACATCATGTGCCTTCTGAACTGGTTCTGATGAGATCATTAGCCTGCTATGTGTCTGCTAGTGCCATGTTCCTAGTGTGGAGTGTGTGTGTGTGGTTGGTGGCTGGCCTCTGCTGCACACCTGTGGGTCCTTGTTAATCGAGGCCAACAGGTTAAACAGCCTCCACCACACACTAGAGGAAGAGCTCTAGCATGTTCCATCTGATCTGTTCACCAGGATTCAAACTCCACAATAAACCAGATTCCTCATCACCCTGAGTCCTTCAGGAGGAGCCTCAAGCAGACAGGTTAATGGCTGGTGGCAGCATCGTCTGCTCCAGTGGCACCTGAACAGGGACCTCACTGACCAGGACAAGGCTCAGCCACCCACCACACACACACACACACACACACACCTACCTTTAGGCTGGTCCTGATAGTCTATTGCATAATGTGTATTGACAATAGGTTGTGGTCTCCATGGGTGAGATAGCATAATGGTATCTGTTGAAAGTGCCCATGTGTCTTTAGAGGAACACCCACCTCCCCTGTTTCAGCTAGTCCCACGCATCCCATTATAAACATGCATACTGGTTGACTTCTGGTAGTCGATGGTTTGTTAGTGGAGCGGGACTGTAGGTGGGTGAAGACAAAACGTTTGATTGACCCAAAAAGGCCAAGAACATGTAACATACAATAGCATCAATTCACTCATAGAGGGCAATTTGAGTACATATTTACATTGTATCATTAAATATGTTTTTAACTGTTTTGCATTGTAGATTGGGACCAGGATCTATCCACAGCACAGCTTTAGCAAGTGGGTTTTAAGATGCCCAAGATGGTGTCTGAAACATTGGAATGGTGGCCATCATTATATAACCCCCACCCCGTAGCTCGGCATCCGTGTGGGTCACATGATGTATGTGATTAAAAGGGATGAAAATCCCCGGGAGAAGACCCTGTTGCTAGGTTACGGCTGATGAGATAAACCACCAGGACAGCAGCTCCTTCCAAGCGGCAGTACACATTTAATTGGAATTCAACTTGGCAGGGGTAACCGCTACTGTACGGCAGACTAGTTACTTTGTGTGTGTGGGCGTATGTGTGTGTGTGTGCGTGTGTGTGTGTGTGTGTGTGTGTGTGTGTGTGTGTGTACCTTACCAAAGTCAGCTAGTTTGAGCTCTCCCTTGTGGTTAATGAGCAGGTTCTGTGGTTTGAGGTCTCTGTGTAAGATCTTCCTCTTGTGGCAGTAGGACAGACCCCGCAGTAACTGGAACATGAATATCTAGGGACCCAGAGACGCTCAGAGCCATGACCACCACCACACAATGGACCAGAGGGGTGCTGCTACACACAGGTTCTTGTGTCGTGTGTGATTCATGTGCCGTGTGTGTTGTAAGGTGGGATCTGAACCCTGAGAAGTATTCACCAATATGGGATATTTTTAACTTCTCAAATATTTGTACCGAATGTTAATGAACTTATTGAAGTGTACGTTGCACGCTCTGGTGCCATGATGCATCACATGTTAAACATATATAGTATTGGTTAAACATATACTATAATTGTTAAACATCTACTATACATGTTAAACATATATATGTTAAACATATATATGTATTTATACTGTATATATATACATATATATATATATATATGTTTAACACGGTGTATATATGTTTAATACTGTTTATATTTCTAGTTGTTTTTTATCAATGAAACAAAGTCATGTGTTCACCTTGACGTTGTTCATACTCATGAGGTTCCCACAGTTGTCCAGATACTGCTTCAGATCGCTGTCCTGGAGGAGAGAGAGGACGCTTAGCACACACACCCAGCGGTGTGTGTGTGTGTGTGTGTGTGTGTGTGTGTGTGTGTGTGTGTGTGTGTGTGTGTGTGTGTGTGTGTGTGTGTGTGTGTGTGTGTGTGTGTGTGTGTGTGTGTGTGTGTGTGTGTGTGTGTGTGTGTTTGTGTACCTTACCAGGTATTCAAAGACCAGTGTAAGGGAACGCTCTGTGTGGATGATGTCATGGAGCGTGACGATGTTGGCATGCTTCAGGTTCTTCAGAAGAGACACTAGAGATAGAGAGAGAGACCATAAGACACTAGAGATAGAGAGAGAGACCATGGGACACTAGAGATAGAGAGAGACCATAAGACACTAGAGATAGAGAGCGAGACCATAAGACACTAGAGATAGAGAGAGAGACCATAAGACACTAGAGATAGAGAGAGAGACCATAAGACACTAGAGATAGAGAGAGAGACCATAAGACACTAGAGATAGAGAGAGAGACCATGAGACACTAGAGATAGAGAGAGAGACCATAAGACACTAGAGATAGAGAGAGAGACCATAAGACACCAGAGATAGAGAGAGAGACCATTAGACACAAGAGATAGAGAGAGACCATGAGACACTAGAGATAGAGAGAGAGACCATGGGACACTAGAGATAGAGAGAGACCATAAGACACTAGAGATAGAGAGAGACCATGGGACACTGGAGATAGAGAGAGAGACCATAAGACACTAGAGATAGAGAGAGACCATAAGACACTAGAGATAGAGAGAGACCATAAGACACTAGAGATAGAGAGAGAGACCATAAGACACTAGAGATAGAGAGAGAGACCATGAGACACTAGAGATAGAGAGAGAGAGCATAAGACACTTGAGATAGAGAGAGAGACCGACCGACCGACCGAGACGAGACGAGAGAGAGAGAGAGAGAGAGAGAGAGAGAGAGAGAGAGAGAGAGAGAGAGAGAGAGAGAGAGAGAGAGAGAGGAGAGAGAGAGAGAGAGAGAGAGAGAGAGAGAGAGAGAGAGAGAGAGAGAGAGAGAGAGAGAGAGAGAGAGAGATACGGTCCATGACTTATTATGGAAAACCAAATATGACACTCAAGCCACTAGGGGGCAGAACTGTTCCAGTTCTAAAAATACAAACCTTAATATGAAGGTGAACCTTCATGTGTGTGCGTGCGTGCGTGAGAGTGTGTGTGTGTGTGCGTGCGTGCGAGTGTGTGTGTACCCTCTCTGATAGCAGTGCATGGCGCCCCCTCCTCGTGCTCCAGACGAATCTCTTTCAGCGCCACCAAGTTTTCCGTGAGTTTGCTCCGACCTTTAAACACTGTGGCATATGTCCCCTAGGGGCGCACACACACACACACACACACACACACACACACACACACACACACACACACACTGTATTCATTCACATAGTACTCAGTTCATAGTCAACCCTATGAGTCCATAAAGCAGGCACTTTTAGGTTCCTTTGAATTACTGCTACAGAACACAGCTTCTAATCAACTAATAATCACATAGATGATCAATCATTGAAATAAATCATCCGTGTTAATATTAATTTCATCAATCATGCATACATGAATAATAACACATGGAAGATATTTACTAGAATTGTAGCACAGAAGGGAGAAACAAGCGGTCATTAAGTTCCTCTATAGATGGACAATGGAGGACTGTTGGTCCTCATGACAGTCCACTATAAAAGCATCTCTTTGAGAGCGCTCTGGTGATGGGGCCATGTGACCAAGCACCGGGGCGGGACTAATCACTCACACTAACCCTAACCCTGACTAATCACTCACACTAACCCTAACCCTAACTCTAAATCTAACCCTAACCCTAAGGTTTACAACAACATGAAATGAGAACGGGCTTTCAGTTTTATTTTAACAACAGTAATTGATTTGGGTTAGGGTTTGGGTTAGGGTTAGGGTTAGGGTAAGAAAGGCTTCACGGGATGTCTAAAGAGTACCTCTCCCAGTTTTCCCAGCTTCACGTAAGTCTCCAGCTTCCCGAAGCCGATGTCCGACTGAGGCAGAGAGGAACATATAAAAAGGGTTAGCAGCTCAGTGAAGGTCAAAGGTCATCCCCAACGATGCTTAACCCCACACATCACCCACACATCACCCACACATAACCCACACATAACCCTGTTGATACTGCATTATAATCAATTGGCCTAAAGGCTATCGTGATACAAGATACAAGATACAAGATATTTTATTAGCCAATTGCAACAGGTACATTGGAATGCTTACTCCCCATTCCCTCCTACAGTATACGTCTCCAAAACAATACCATACAAATAAAGAACAGCAAAGTGACTGATAAATGTTGTGTGTTGAATGAACATGTTTTGTTTTTTTTCCAGTACAGTGGCAGCACTCCTAGCAGTTCAGTAGGTCACTGCCTGGGGATAAAAAACTATCCTCAAACCTGGTAGTCCTTAAGGTACGGATGCTGCGCAACCGGTGACCAGACGATAGGGGGGAGAAGAGATGGTGCCCAGGGTGGTTGCAGTCCTTTATGATGGACATGGCCTTCTTCCGACATCTGGTCCTACAGATCTCCTCAATGCATGGAAGTACACACCCGATGATCCTCTCTGCCATCCTCATGACCCTCTGGATGTCTTTCTTGTCCTGTTCAGTGGTGTCTCCGTACCACACGGTGACGCCACTCGTCAGGACACTCTCTACGGGCCACGGTAGAAGTTCACCAGCCACCTCTGGCCTATTCCGCTTCTCCTGAGGCACCGAGGAGCATAGAGGCGCTGGTGAGCCTTCTTCAGCATGACCTCCGTGTTGCAAGTCCACGCCAGGTTGTCGGAAATCTGTAGCCCAAGGAAACGGAAGTAGCTGACGACTTCCACCGGTGTCCCGTCCAGGCTGATGGTGGAGTGGGGGCCCCGGTGGCTCCTGAAGTCCATGATGAGCTCCTTGGTCTTACTGACATTCAGTGCGAGGCTGTTGTCCTCACACCATCGCGTCAGCTGGACCACCTCATCTCTGTACTCTGTTTCGTTGCCCTCGCTTATCAGGTTGATGACTGTGGTGTTGTCTGCAAACTTGATAATCCGATTATTGCTGTGCGTGGCAGTACAGTTATGTGTGAACAGCGAGTACAGCCGGGGACTGAGGCAGCAGCCTTGGGGTGCGCCGATGTTGAGGACCAGAGTGGATGAGATGTTCCCAATCTTCACCACTTGAGGCCTGCCCGTCAGGAAGTCCATAATCCAGTTACAGATGCCCAGACCTAGGTCCCTCAGTTTCAGGACCAGCTTGGAGGGAACGATGGTGTTGAATGCCGAGCTGTAGTCAATGAACAGCAGACTGACGTAGGTGTCCCTCCTGTCTAGGTGCTGCAGGGCCGTGTGTAGTGCCAGGGAAATTGTGTCGTCTACAGACCTGTTTGGTCTGTATACAAACTGGAGTGGGTCTAGGGACAGTTAATATGCAACATTACAAGTTTCTCCAGGCACTTCATGGCTATGGGAGTTAAAGCCACTGGACGATAATCATTCGGCTTGTTACCTTGGTCTTTTTGGGTAACCGCACAATGGTTGTCTCTTTGAAGCACGCTGGGACGACAGACTGTTGCAGTGATGCATTGTAGATGTCGGTGAACACAGGACTCAGCTGGTCAGCGCAGGTCTTGAAGTTGTGGGATGGAAGTCCGTCTGGGCCGGCTGCCTTCCCTGCCTTCACCCTCCTGAAGATTCTGCGGACCTCGGACTCAGACAGTTGTAGAACGTAGTCCTTTGGGTGGATGTTCAATTTGTTGGTCGGCTCATGGTCCCTTTCAAAGCGAGCAAAAAACTTGTTTAGCTGGTCTGGTAGGTTAGGGTGGTTGTTGGTGACTGCCCCTGAGCTCCCCTTGTAGTTGGAGAGGACCCTCAGACCTTGCCACATAAGTCTGGTGTCAGAGCCCACAAACTGTAATTCTAGTTTGTTTTTGTAATCCAATTTCCCCTTCTTGATGGCTTTTCTGAGTTCATACTTGGCCTTCTTGTAGTGATCGGAGTCGCCTGTTGTGAAAGCGGTAGTCTGTTCCTTAAGTTTAGTGATCCAACACACAGCCCTGAGATACAGATCTGTGATGATGAAGATGAATCAGAAAAGATGTATGGTCTTTAAATAGTGACGGTGACAGTGTGTGTGTTTAGATAACAGTGTTATGACATCATCTATATCTTTCTCATTAAAACCCCTCCAGCCAGTTCTACGTCACGCTGCACGTGTTTTCCCTCCAAAGCACATGATGGCTGGCTGAGAGGAGCACGTGATAAACACAAGCTAGTGTTCCATTGATGCATCCACTCACCTCTTCACTATCAAGAGGACCAGAGGCCCGTGGGAGCTGCTCTATTGAACCACACTGTGACACACATTTGTTCACAAGGGGACAGTGAACACACACATGCTGCGGAAATATCCATATATATCCTTACATATATATGGATATCCAGCACGTTCTACGCATTGGTTTTGGCGTTGGAAGCGCAGCTGTGGGTCAAAGGTCAGGTAGGTGTGACTGACCAGCGAGGCCCGGCGGGAGGTCCGGCTGAGGGGCTTGCAGGGGGGGGCCGGGGGAGAGGAGGGCTGGCTCTCCAGCTGCAGCTTCTTCAGGAGCTCTGGGGGCAGCCTCAGGTCCAGAGACATGCCCTCGCTGACTTCCTGCAACAACACACAGGGTTAGACTGAAGCTGCTGTAGGAGACAGCAGAAAATAAGACATTCACATACCAGTGATTGACAGGCAAGATGGATTCCATGAACCAATCACGGGAGAGAGGCCCTGATTGGTCCTTAATGAGCTGGGAGTGGTCTAAATCCAAATGGTCTCGTACAGAGGCAGTCCACTCAGCAGATGTTCTCACAGCGCGGTTCACTCACTAGCTGACGGGTTGTGCTGATGTTGTTTAAACAGCTCTTAATAACAGCACCACTGTAACAGCTCATGTGCCCTGGTCTGGTCTTCTATGATAGGCTGCTGAACACTTGAAGTAGGATTCTCTCCTACTGGCCCATGTTTAGCTGTGTGACCAGGAGTCTGAAACATGACATCTTTCCGTGGACTTTATTTCTATGTTTAATTGCATAATTTATTTTCTTGTGCACTTGTGTGAGCAAGCCGTGTGTGGGGGACGCTGGACTCCATATCAGGACCGACCGACATCGGGGCGGCTTCCGGTGTGACGGGTGGATGCAGCTACCAGACACTTGTCTTCTTGTTGGACTGTCAGCCATGTTGGACTGTCAGCCTGCAGGTTGACTTGTTGCTTTAATTCCTCGATTGCAGTGATTCTCAAAGAAGGTTTGCCAAATTAAGCCCTACATCCCTGCCCGTCCACTTCACTCTGCTGCCTCAAGCCGGCTGCTTTCCCCCTCGCTTGATAACCGGGTTATCAAGACCTGTCATGACCCATCAGGTTATCATGACCCGTCAGGTATCATGACTCATCAGGTATCAGACCGTCAGGTATCATGACTCATCAGGTTATCATGACCCATCAGGTAATGCGTCATCATCTCATTTGAATGTTTAATAATTTTTAATAGTTGAATACTATAATGTGAAAATGTCACACACACACACAAACACACACAAACACACATGCACACACACACACACACACACACACACGGCTCTCTCTCACCTGCATAGAGAAGCGTCTGTGTTGGGCCTTGCTGTAGAGCAGCTGGGAGGGAGACTCTGGGCCTGGAGGGACTCGCTCAGGACTCACTGGGCTGCTGTCCTGGGACGGGACACCCAGGCTGTCCTGGTGAACATCCAGCCCTACTACACACACAGTCACACACACGCACACACACACACACACACACACACACACACACACAGTGTTCTAATGCAGTTGATTATTGCAGCAGAACAGAGAGAAAGGGGAAGCATGACAGAGTGTTATCATCTTAACAGGAGGAAGACGAGGGACATGTCCATCATCCTGGGAAGAGCCACCATAGGCAGACGCGTTAAAATAGTTATTCCTAATATAGCTTAATATTATATAGTTATTCTTAATATAGCCCCAAGAGAACCCACACATATATAGAAGTCATCCTCTGTGTTTGTTACTATTGGAGGGACTGAACTTCTTGACCCATCTGGAATAGTCAGAGTAGCTCAGTGGATGGCTTGGGAGCCGCAAGGTCGCCGGTTCAAGACCCGGAAACACCAGGTTACTGCCTAAGTGCCCTTGAGCAAGGCACCCCCTACGCTGCTCCCTGGGCGCTGTACTAATGGCTGCCCACTGCTCCTAACACTAGGATGGGTCAAATGCAGACAACTCATTTCCCTCGGGATAAAATAAGAAGTAAAAATAAAAAATAAAAAAAATAAAAATATTTGTGTTGCTAATCAGGTTGATACTAACTGTAACTTGAGTTTGTCAGGTTGATACTAAATGTAACGAGAGTAAGTTGTGCTTCACTCATTGGTCTATTGTTAGTCAAGTGGTCAGGTAGTGCTTAAGTGTTGTGAACCATTGAAGGTGGTTTCACCCAATCTAGGTCAACTGCCTTGTTAATCGTGTGGGAGGGGCCTCCTAGTAGACCCTCAGACAATTAGCAAGTGTTATTTAGTGTTATTTAGCCACTTCCTGAAAGTGGCAGCTTTGGAGCGGCAGCAGAACAAAGGAGAAATAAGGCTACAGTCGACTTTTTCAAGTTCGACTTCTTCTCAGGTGGGCATCTTATTGTACTGTAATCCATCATGTGTGGCATTGCGGTACACACTTCTTTGTGGAGGTCACACAGACACTGGGTCACATCCAGGCGCCGCGGTGATCCCACAAACCTCATTTACCCTACTCTGTCTACCCATGTCCAGCTAGTGGTAACTGGGGGGCTTTGGAATTGCCAGTCGGCAGTGCAGAAAACTGAGTTCATTTCAGGCTATGCATCCTTGCTCGCCCTGAAATTCCTTACTCTTACTGAGACTTGGATCAGCCCTGAAAACACGGCCTCGCCTGCTGCTTTGTCAGATGTGTCTCTTTTTCTCACACCCCCAGAGTCGCAAGACGAGGCGGTGGTACTGGTCTGTTGATTTTGCATGACTGGAAATACTCCCCCGTTTCCATTCCACAGTTCTCCCCCTCTTCATTTGAATTTCATGCTGTCACTGTTTTTTCCAGCCAAGCTCATCATTGCAGTTGTTTGTCGTCCACCCGGCCCAGCTGGTGACTTCCTGGAGGAGCTTGACATGATGATCTCCCACTTCTCTGATGATGGTTCCGGGCTCATCCTTCTTGGCAACTTCTTGGTGCCAAGCCCCTTGTGGGACTTGTGTGGACCTCATCTTCACCAGACACTGCGATACAGTAAACCTTTCAGTTACTCCTCTCCACCTATCTGAACACTTCTTCATGTCCTTCTCCCTCTTCCTCCCGCACACTCACCCCTGCCGATCTCTCCTCTTCTTTTCTCTCTGCCCTCCCTCCTGATTCGTTCTCTGTTCTACCCCCTGATATTGCCGCGCCTCTCTACCCTATCCGCAGCATCTAACCTTAAAAAAGTATTTGAAACTTTTGCTTTCCCGCTGCTTTCAAGACTAACTGTATTAAGAACTACAGTATCGCTTTTGCCCTTCTTATCCAAAACTGTTGAACGTGCTGTCTTTAACCAATTGTCCTTGTATCTCCAGAACTTCCTCTTGGAATTGGCTCTCTTCGTTCCTGATACTCCTCGACCTGTCTGCAGCATTGGACACTGTGAACCACCAGATTCTCCTCTCCACCCTTGAGGGGATGGGTGTCTCGGGCTCTGCTCTCTCCTTGTTTGCATCCTACCTGACGGGTCGCTCCTACCAGGTGGCACTGGGAGGGTCTGTGTCAGAACCACGCAGACTGACTACTGGGGTTCCACAAGGATCGGTCCTGGGTCCTCTTCTCTTCTCCCTCGACACAACATCCCTTGGTCCTGTTATCCACTCCCATGACTTATCCTACCGCTGCTATACTGACGACACCCAACTGGTCTTGTCGTTTCCCCTCTCGGACACGCAAGTGGAAACACGCATTGCCGCGTGCTTAGCAGACATCTCAAAGTGGATGTCGATGCACCACCTAAAGCTCAACCTGGACAAGACTGAGCTAGTCTTCTTCCCGGCAAAGGGCTGTCCGCAACGAGACCTGGCTGTCACCATTGATGATGCTGTGGTGACACCTACTCGGACCACAAGGAATCTGGGTGTGACCCAGGATGACCAACTGTCGTTCTCGGCAAACATTGCATCGGTGACACGCTCCTGCAGATTCTTCCTCTACATCAGGAGGATTCGGCCTTCTCGCTGAAAGGCTGACAGGTGCTCATCCAGGCTCTTGTCATCTCCCGGCTGGATTACTGCAACTCCCTCCTTGCTGGCGCCCCGGCATTTGCCATCAGGCCCCTGGAGCTCATTCAGAAAGCTGCAGCTCACCTGATGTTCAACCGACCCAAGTTCTCCCACACATCTACCCTCCTTCGGACTCTACACTGGCTACCTGTAGCTGCTCGTATCCAGTTCAAGACCTTGGTGCTAGCCTACAAGGCAGTAAAAGGTACTGCTCCATCCTCCCTCCAGGCAATGGTCAAGCCCTACATCCCAACCCGTCCACTTTGCTCTGCTTCTTCGGGCTGTCTGCTTGCCCCCTCGCTTAGGGGCCCCTGAGGGCCGATCTACATGGTCACGGCTCTTCTCTGTGCTGGCCCCAATTTGGTGGAACAAACTCCCCACAGTTGTCACGACTGCAGAGTCATTGCCCATCTTCTGCCGCAGGCTGAAAACCCATCTCTTCAGGACACACTTCCCGGATCGATTCGATTGAAGTCGATTATCTAAGTAAATTAGATATTATAGATAGGTAGATATTGTTCTACATATTGTTATATATTGTTGGCCTGTACTTTTCCCTTAATGTACTTTTACCTGAGTTTATTGTACTTTTACCTGAACTTATGATGAGCCAGGGGCCCAGCTCACTGGCTCATGGCCTGGTTCAGGTACAGCCTGAGGGAGACACTCTGAGAGGAGGCTGATAGGCTGACTCTGCCATTAGGACTAGGCTGCTGTCCCTTAGGACAATTACACTCAAGTGTAGAGAGCGGATTATACAGCCGTGGAAGTTGATCTAATTCATTCATTCAGTATTCATTCATCACTTCCATCACTTAGTGGTAGTTGGGTTTGGCTCACTGATGTAACCTATTAGCATCAGTTAATTTGTGAATCACATCCTTGCATTTGTGTGTGTGTGTGTGTGTGTGTGTGTGTGTGTGTGTGTGTGTGTGTGTGTGTGTGTGTGTGTGTGTGTGTGTGTGTGTGTGTGTGTGTGTGTGTGTGTGTGTGTGTGTGTGTGTGTGTGTGTGTGTGTGTGTGTGTGTGAGTGTGTGTGTGTGTGTGTGTGTGTTTCGAGGAGAATATCCATCAGACGTATTTCACATGCTGGAATAAAACCTCCTGAGGGAAAGTAAACACATCAGAGTCAGGGAACAGAGACTCATCGACCTGTCCTCCTTCTCTATGTTCACCGACACATATGATCAATAAGATCAGATATTGGGAATTCCTTGGTGGATGGACTGATGCATGAATGCATGGATGATTGATAAGATAGTTCATTCGTTTTCTGTACAAAGTGGATCAAATGGTTATTTGAAATGTATGAAGTTTAGAAAAAAACTGTTCAGCAGTATTGTGAAATAAATATCCCCCCTGCTTTCCTCCTGGTCTCTCTTGTCCTCCTCAGTGTCTTTGTGTTGCTCTGCTGTGTGTGTTCTCTTTGCTCTCTCGTCATGCTGCCCTGATCTCTGTCTCTTCTTCCATTGAAGTCAGCATCACTGCTCTCAGCTGGCCAACAACAACCCGCTCTGACAGGTTCATTCATTAAGCTCCCATTTACAGAAAAGACATTGTGTCAAATCCTTTTACACAAGTTGAAATAGTTAAAGTTGAAATAGTACTTCATTGTACTAGTAACAATTCTGCAATATGTTATAATACAAAATTATTATGAATAGGCAGGAGGTCTCTCTCTCTCTCTCTCTCTCCCTCTCTTCCTCCCCCCCCCCCCTCTCTCTCTCTCTCTCTCTCTCTCTCTCTCTCTCTCTCTCTCTCTCTCTCTCCCTCTCTTCCTCCCTCTCTCTCTCTCTCCCTCTCTTCCTCCCTATCTTCCTCCCTCTCTCTCTCTCTCTCTCTCTCTCTCTCTCTCTTCCTCCCCCCCCCTCTCTCTCTCTCTCTCTCTCTCTCTCTCTCTCTCTCTCTCTCTCTCTCTCTCTCTCTCTCTCTCTCTCTCTCTCTCTCTCTCTCTCTCTCTCTCTCTCTCTCTCTCTCTCTCTCTCTCTCTCTCATGGCTGACCTTTAAGACTCAGACAGGGAGGCTGGGGAGTGTGGAAGTGGAACAACTATTGAGACCCACTCACACAGTCATTATAAACAATATGATTTGAAGTTTGCGTCACCACATCCATGAGGGTCTGGGGGAAGCAGCAAGGCATGCTGGGTAACATCAGTTAGAAGTGATGCACTTAACCTTAACGGGGCTCGGTAGCCAGCTGAACCAAAACATTTCTGTAGGCTTTAGACATAAACCAATAACCTATATATACTTATATATTAATATATAAGTATATATATTAATATATAAGTATATATATATATTAATATATAAGTATATATATATATTAATATATAAGTATATATATATATTAATATATAAGTATATATATATTAATATATAAGTATATATATTAATATATATACTTATATATTAATATATATATATATACTTATATATTAATATATATATATATTGTATATTAATATATATACTTATATATTAATATATATATATACTTATATATTAATATATATATATACTTATATATTAATATATATACTTATATATTAATATATATATACTTATATATTAATATATATACTTATATATTAATATATATATATACTTATATATTAATATATATATATACTTATATATTAATATATATATACTATATATTAATATATACTTATATATTAATATATATATATACTTATATATTAATATATATACTTATATATTAATATATATATATACTTATATATTAATATATATACTTATATATTAATATATATATATACTTATATATGCGCGGGTACCGGTGTGTGAGTACCCTGTGTGTGTGTAAGAGTACCCTGTGTGTGTGTAAGAGTACCCTGTGTGTGTGTAAGAGTACCCTGTGTGTGTAAGAGTACCCTGTGTGTGTGTAAGAGTACCCTGTGTGTGTGTAAGAGTACCCTGTGTGTGTGTTTGTGTATCCTGGGAGTGTGGGGGGGTATCTTTTGTATGTGTGTACCCTGGGTGTGTGTGTGTGTGTACCCTAGGTGTGTGCGTGTGTGCGTGTGTGTAAGAATACCCTGTGTGTGTGTGTGTGTGTGTGTGTGTGTGTGTGTGTGTGTGTGTGTGTGCCCTGGGAGTGTGTGTGTGTACTGTGTAAGTGTGTGTACTGTGTAAGTGTGTGTAAGTGTGTGTGTGTGTGTGTGTGTAAGTGTGTGTAAGTGTGTGTGTGTGTGTACCCTGGGTGTGTTGTGTGTTGATCTGGTTGATGTGATCCGTGTACTCTGTCTCCTCAATGGTTTCTGTCCGCGGAACAGACAGAGAGAAACGCCGCTTGAAGTTCTTCATCTTATTCATGGTGAGGATGAGGAGGGCCTGAGAGAGAGAGAGAGAGAGAGAGAGAGAGAGAGAGAGAGAGAAAGAGAGAGAGAGAGAGAGAGAGAGAGAGAGAGAGAGAGAGAGAGAGAGAGAGAGAGAGAGAGAGAGAGAGAGAGAGATAGAGAGATTAATTTAATACTATTGAATGTTGTTGAGTAATGATGATTGAATGAAATATGAATGATTGCATGAACTGTAAGAACATCATGTTGTAAGATAGCGACCCCTGGGGCCCATGGCTCTGAACTGTTTCATTTAATTAGGTTAATTAGGTTAACCAGGTGAGGCTGGCAGGCCTGGGGAGGGACACTACTTTTTGACCACAAAGAAATCACATTAATAGATTGGAATGATTGGTCATTTTATTGCAATTGGAACTGTGAACTTTATGTTTATATTTAAAGGACAATAAATCAATTTGTGTTACAATTCTACCTGGCCTGGATATATGACTTTGTTAGTTTGAAGATCTTGCCAGTACGGTGGCTACTGTACTGTTGATGAAGCCATCACATTGAGTCCAAACACTCCGGTGGAAGTAGACTGGGGGTGGAAAAGCTCCGCAAAGTACCAGTGTGATTCAGTGTTCATTCTCAACTGCATTGGAACAGCGAGGACGGCTCACCGGGAAGGATTGGAACTCCTAGAATTCGCCAGAAGTGAGTAATCACGTGAATCCATGAATGAGCTGATTGTTCAATGCGGTTGTGCGTTTATAAGATCAAACCTAATGAGGAAGTGCCGATGAGCAGGACTATTAATGAATGGAATGTTTAATGCGCGATTGAAATGGAAATCCTTGAACCACGCTGTGAAAACAGGAACGGAGCTTTTGAGGTTACAGATAAACAATACGTGCAGGTCGAAAAGACTAACGTCAAACGGAAATAATAAACCTGCGAATGGAAATAAGTTACTGGATGAAACGTTAAAATTAACTTCAGAATTAATAACCGGGAATAATGGCGAAAAGTAAAACCTGTCCAGTCACTGCTATGGCAGAGGAAGAATTTAATTCACTCAAAGCGTCCCGTCGCGGCAAACTGGCGAACACACGCCAAATGAATACAATGGAATCATGGCTTGTTGATGTAAATGTGGACGAGGTGAACGAGGTTCTTCAGGTATTTGATAAGTGAATTAAAGGATGTTCATGAATCTGTGCAAACTATGTTGTCTGATGAATTAAAGAAAAAGGACAGAATGGAATGGTTTGAACCAAAGATGGACAATTTCAATGCTTTTTTGATTGAAGTGGGAACATGGAAAATTAACCAAGGAGATCTGCAAACTTTCATTCAACCACAAGACAGAATTTCCAATGTATCAAGTAAATCAAAAGGATCAAAACCAGTCTCAACCTCATCCTGAAAGGCCTCTTCCCTGTCCTCTCCACGCTTGAAAGCTGACTTGGAGAAGGCAGCTCTATTAGCCTGTGCAGCTAAAGGAGAAACAAGCACTGGATCTGGAAAAGGCTGAATTGCTAATAAGGCTGGAAAGAATACAATTGGAGACTGACATGGCGGCGTCTGAACTTCTCCTACGAACGATGGGACAGGAGAAACCCATCTCCACTTATGAGGTGACTGGACACTTCCAAAGGTCTACAAACAAAACTTAATCTGTTACCAAAGATAACCACAGTTCCAAATCAAGATGACATAATAATAATAAATTGTATTTATAAGCGCACTTTTAATTTGCGTAGACAAAACTCAAAGTGCTACAGAGTAAAAATGGTTTAAATAAAACAACAGAATAAAAGCAGCGGCGTCGGCATGGCAGTAAACGACAGCGCTTCAAACCATTGTGCTGTTACCCAAAAAGATGAAGGTAACATGTCTCAATGATTATCGTCCAGTGGCATTAACACCCATAGCCATGAAGTAACTGGAGAAACTTGTAATGTCGCATAAAAACGTGTCGATCCCTGAGTCCCTAGACCCACAGTTTACATACAGACCAAACAGGTCTGTAGACGACGCCATTTCCCTGGCACTACACACCATGCAGCACCTAGACAGGAGGGAGACCTACGTCAGTCTGCTGTTCATTGACTACAGCTCGGCATTCAACACCATCGTTCCCTCCAAGCTTGTCCTGAAACTGAGGGACCTAGGTCTGGGCACCCCCATCTGTAACTGGATTATTATTCCTGACGAGCAGGCCTCAAGTGGTGAAGATTGGGAACAACATCTCATCCACTCTAGTCCTCAACACCGGAGCACCCCAAGGCTGCTGCCTCAGTCCCCGGCTGTACTTGCTGTACACACATGACTGTACTGCCACGCACAGCAATAATCGGATTATTAAGTTTGCAGACGACACCAGAGTCATTGGCTTGATAAGCGAGGGCGATGAGACAGAGTACAGTGATGAGGTGACCCAGCTGACGCGATGGTGTGAGGACAACAGCCGCGCACTGAATGTCAGCAAGACTAAAGAGCTCATCGTGGACTTCAAGAGCCACCGGGGCACCCACTCCACCATCAGTCTGGACGGGACACTGGTGGAAGTCGTCAGCTGCTTCTGTTTCCTGGGACTACAGATTTCCGATGACCTGGCGTGGACATGCTGAAGAAGGCCCACCAGTGCCTCTATGCTCTGCGGTATAGGCCAGAGGTGGCTAGTGAACTTCTACCATGGCCCGTAGAGAGTGTCCTGACGGGTGGCGTCACCGTGTGGTACGGCAACACCACTGAACGGGACAAGAAAGACATCCAGAGGGTCATGAGGACGGCAGAGAAGATCATCGGGTGTACTTCCATGCATTGAGGAGAACTTTAGGACCAGATGTCGGAAGAAGGCCATGTCCATCATAAAGGACTGCAACCACCCTGGGCACACATTTAAGTCACTTTGCTGCTCTTTTTTGTTTATTTTATTGTATATATTATGTTATGGTGTTTTTGAGATTTATATTGCGGGAGGGAATGGGGAGTAAGTTATTTGATGAATGAGGGAGCATTTCCATGAATGCACTGATAGGTGAAGAGGGTGATTTTGTCGTCAATCCTGAGTGAGACCGGGGACCAGCGCAATGATTTGAGTATGGGTGTGATGTGTTCATACTTCCGCACTCTCATCAGGATCCTAACAGCGCTGTTCTGGATGTACTGCAGCTTCTGGATGTTCTTGGTAGGAATCCCAATGAGAAGTGCGTTACAGTAGTCTAGCCTGGAAGAGACAAAGACGTGGACAAGCTTTTCAGCATCTGACAGACTGAGTGTGGGGTGGAGTTTAGCGATATTTCTGAGGTGGTAGAAGGAGGTCTTGCATGTTTGTTTGATGTGGGCCTCAAAGGTCAGGTGAGGATCCATTTTAACACCCAGATTGGTGACAGTTGATGAGAGTGAAATGTTCTGACCGGAGAAGGTGATGCTGGTGATGGAGGATGAAAGGACCTGATGTGGAGTGCCAACTAGAATGGCTTCAGTCTTGGAGCTGTTTAATTGAAGGAAGTTGTGCTTCATCCACACCTTTATCTCCTCCAGGCATGTGGTTATATTGGATGATGGCAGAGGTGCGGAGGGCGTTGGGTTTGTTCTGATGTAGAGCTGCGTGTCATCAGCATAGCAATGGAACAATATTCCATGCCGGCTGATGACACGACCAAGGGGGGACATGTATATGGTGAAAAGGGTGGGGCCGAGGACTGATCCTTGAGGGACACCACAGTTCACAGAGTGTGTTTGTGATTTTGCCGCTCCCAAGGTTAATGGGGATGGAACATGACATGAGGATGGAGTGGTTTATCACTAAAGTGATCAGGGCACCAATGTTAGATTTGACCAGGGCTGTGGGAAAGGGGTCCAGGGCACAGGTGGAGGGTTTCATCTTTTTGATGATGGCCTCAACTTCATGCTGCGAGACGTAAGTGATGCAGCAAAGAGGCTGGGTAGGTCCGGGCTGGGGGTTGACGGTCAGGACTGGGAGAGCAGCGGAGTTTGAGAGGAGAGAGCGGATGGTCTCTACTTTTTTCCTAAAAAATGTGATAAAGGAGGAGGTTTGAGGAGATGATTTATGGTGGAAAAAAGTAGCTTGGAGTTGCCAGGGCTATTGTTGATGATAGTGGAGTAGAATTTTGACCGTGTGTCTCTGAGGGACTTTGCATAGGCTTTTTGGTGGCCCGGTATGCCTGTCTGTGAACAGTGAGTCCAGAAACCTTGAGGCGCCACTCGAGGACACGCCCCGCTGTCTTCATTTTCCGCAGCTCGCAGGTGAACCAGGGGGCTGAGCGTGTGAAAGTGACTGTTCTGGTTTTAACAGGGGCATGGAGATCCAGGAGATTACGCAGAGATTTATTGGCCACAGATGCATTTACTGATGTAGAAGTAATTATGGAGAGATGCTGGAGATCCGAAGTCATGGTGGTAGATGTTTTTCAGATTTCTGAAACGGATTTGACAGTTGGGTTTGGTGCAGGGTAGCAGGAGCGGCAGCTCCATTGAGATGGCCTTGTGATCCGCCACACGTAGATCGTACACTGATAGTTTACCAATGGGCAGAGTTTGTGATGATGAAGGTCCAGTGTGTGTCCCCTAGTGTGTGTGGGGACATCAACATGTTGTGTTAGGTTGAGGCAGTCCAGAAGGTGTAGGAACTCGGCTGCATAGTGACAGGAGGGGGTGTCAACGTGAATATTTATGTCTCCTAGTATTATAATGTTGGCAGAGGTAGCGCAGAGTGTAGTGAGAAGGTGGTGCATCTCTGGGATGAAAGCTGAGTTGGGTTTGGGTGGCCAGTATATGAGAAGTATTGTCAGTGGGAGGGGGGGTTTACATTTAAATCCAAGGCATTCAAATGAGGATAGCACAGGCAGAGGCAGGGGGGACAGTTCCAGTGCATTTCTATGTATTATTGCTAAGCCGCCACCACGACCAGTGCTGCGAGATTTTTCCAGGTAGCTGTAGCCAGGGGGACAGACTTCATTTAGGGCAGAGTAAACCTCAGGCTGTTGCCACGTTTTCTTGAGGCACATAAAGTCTATTCCCTTGTCCATGATGTGGTCTTGTATGAATGATGATTTGTTTGTAAGGGATTGTGCATTAAACTGTTCTATTTTGACTGTGGATGAAATGGTGGATTTCTGTAGGGTCCGGAGTAAACTGGAATCAGTATCAGTAATCATACATCAGTATGTGGCCTTACCTGAAAGAGATTCAGTTAACTGAAATTAACGCTGACATTGAACTTCTGATTGGAGTTGATACTCCTAAAGCAATAGAACCATGGCAAATCATTGTACGGTCCATGGTAATGGACCGTATGCAGTAAAATCACTTCTATGATAGGTGGTGAATGGTCCACCTGATGGATTTACTGCTATGGATGAAGCTGGATGTACAGCAGTGACTTCCAATAGGATTTATATTGCTAAGCTGGAAGATCTTATCAGGCAGTACAACCTTGATTTCTCTGGAAGGGAATATGAGGGGTAAAAGTAAATGTCAGGTGAGGACAGAAGGATTGTTCAACAAACAACAAACTCAATAACCCACAAAGAGGGTCATCACTACCTGCCATTGCCATTTCGCAACTAGGGAGTTGTTATGCCCAATAACCAGCCAATAGCAGAACAATGCACCCATTGCACCACTGGCAAAGAAGTTCAGAAATTATGAAATAATTCATGAGTGTCATTCAAAAGGGGTATGCCGAGAAGGTACCACCACAACAACTGGAAAGGGAAGAAGGTCAATTATGGTACATACCACAGCGTTTATCATAAACGTAAGGGAGTCTTCGACTGTACATCAACTTTTCAAGGCGTATACCTCAACAATAAGCTTCTTCAAGGTCCGGACCCCACGAACACCCTTGTGCCTCATTTCCACCAAGGCATTTTGAGGGCCGGTTCGGAGCCAGTGCCTAATCCTAATCTCGAACCAGTTCTTTGTTTCGACAGCAAAGAAATGTCTCTCAGCCAGGAAAACTGGTTCCAGAGTAGCACCAACTCTTTGCTGGGCTAGCAGCACGAACCGCTACGTCATGGGCTGGGGGCGGGGCTTACCGCCAATTAAAAAAAACAACGAGATTCACTAAAGGCGAAGCAGCGGTCCGTGGGGGAAAACAAACAGCCTCCTTGCATTGTGGTCCTCGACAGAAGTTCAGAATAAACTCGAGGAGCATCTAGAACAAAACCACTATTTGAAAAACTACAGCGTGAGATGTCTTCAGCGGTACGACGGAACCATCTAGCAAATCAATAACAAACTGGATGATATGCTGCTGCAGAGTTACACTGATAATTTTCTCACATCAATGTTATGTTCGTATCATCAGAAATGAGTAGCTATGCTAGGCTTATGTTAGCCGCTAGCATAGCCTTGGTAACAATAGCTAACGTTAGGATGCTAAGTGTAGTGGAGACTAAGTGTAGTGGAGACATGTTTTAATGCACTTTTCTCTTGTTTTAGTTTGGTTTATTTATTTCGTTTATCCGCCCACCGTTTGGCAAATCAGACCACTGCTCTATCCAGCTACTCCCCGCCTATTGGCTGAGACTGAAGCTGAACCGGTCGCTGTGAGGGAGGTCCAATGCTGGTCGGACCAATCGGACTCTATGCTGCAGGATTGTTTTGATCGCGCTGACTGGCACATGTTCCGCGTTGCCTCGGACAATAACATCAACGAGTACGCGTCCTCGGTCACCGGGTTCATCAAGAAGTGCATAGATGACGTTGTTCCGACCAAGTCGGTTCGGATATATCCCAACCAGAAACCGTGGATTAACGGCTATGTTCGCGCTGCCCTACACGCGCGTAACGCCGCCTTTGGCTCCGTGAATTTGGAGGAATATACGAGAGCCCGCTACGACCTCCGTAAGACCATCTTCACTGCCAAGCGGGAGTACAAGGATAGAGTGGAGGAGAAATTCAAGAGCCACGACGCGAGGGGTATGTGGCAGGGGTTACAGACAATAACAAACTTCAGAGGGAGAACCAGTTGTGTAGAGAACTCCTCTACCTCCCTCCCAGGAGAGCTAAATACCTTTTTTGCTCGGTTCGACGTGAACGGCAGCCCGCAGCCAGTGCCGCCTGAGGATACCAGCCTGCTGAGCATCTCGGAGGCGGATGTGCGGTTGAACATCCGTAAGGCAGCAGGCCCCAACGACCTCCCGGGCCGCGTCCTCAGAGCATGCGCAGACCAGTTGGCAGGAGTCTTTGCAGATATCTTCAACCTCTCCCTGTCTCAGGCTGTTGTTCCCGCGGTCTTCAAGATGTCCACCATCGTGCCTGTCCCTAAACAACCAAGGTAACATGCCTGAATGACTAGAGACTGTAGCCCTCACCTCGATTGTCAGCAAATGCTTCGAGAGGTTGGTCAACAACTTTATTTGCTCCGTGTTACCTACCACGCTGGACCCATGGCAATTTGCATATCGTCAAAACAGATCCACGGACGACGCAATTGCCATGGCCCTCCACACTGCCCTTTCCCACCTGGAGGGAAATAACTGTTATGTGCGAATGCTGTTTGTGGACTACAGCTCAGCTCAACACGATAGTTCCTGCCAAGCTCGACACCAAGCTTAGAGGCCTAGGCGTGCCCCCATCCACATTCAGCTGGATACTGGACCTCCTGACGGACCGCCGCCAGGTGGTGAGGATGGGCAGCACCACCTCAGAGCCACTGACCCTCAACATGGGAGCCCCCCAGGGATGCGTGCTGAGCCCTCCTCTAGCCTGAGTAGCTCCTCTACTCCCTCTACACCCACGACTGCATGGCTATGCACAGTTCCAACAATCGTTCCAGCATCAAGTTTGCTGACGATACGACAGTGATGGTTCGCCTGATCGCCAGCGACGAGACAGCCTACAGGGAGGAGGTCGGATCGCTGGAGCAGTGGTGCCAGGAGAACAGCCTCGCCCTCAACGTCAAGAAGACCAAGGAGCTGATCGTGGACTACAGGAAGCAGAGAGGAGAGCACGGCCCTATCTCCATCGACGGTGTTGCAGTAGAGAGGGTCAGCAGCTTCAAGTTCCTCGGAGTACATATCTCCGAGGACCTCACATGGTCCATGCACACCACACACGTGGTGAAAAGGGCCCAACAACGCCTGTATTTCCTCAGGCATCTGAGGAAATTCAGCATGGGCCCCCGCATCCTGAGAACATTCTACACCGGCACAATTGAGTGTTCTTACAGGATGTATCACCGCCCGGTACGGGAACTGCACGGCACTCGAGCTCAGAGCGCTTCAAAGGGTGGTGCGGACGGCCCAGTATATCGTTGGAGGTGAGCTCCCCTCCCTCCTGGATATATACAACCAGCGGTGCGTGGCCAAGGCCAAACGAATTATAAAAGACATTGCCCACCCCAGCCACGAACTGTATTCACTTTTACCGTCAGGCAGGCGATACCGCAGTATCAAGTGCCGTACAAATAAAGACTTAGAGATAGCTTCCACAGGCCATCAGGCTGCTGAACAAGGGCGTATAGCATATAACAATGTATATTTTATTACATTGATTTATATATATATATTGCTCTTTTTCTGTGCTAATAAATTGCATTTTATTTATGCACTTTTGTATTTTTATATATTTAACTTTATACAGTTTGTACTTTTTACTTTATTCTATCATTTTTATTTTTATAACTGCCGTCTGTCATTGGGTATTGCACATACCCATTGATTTTCACCCATTGCTTTATACTTGTATAACTTTGATGTGACAATAAACTTGACTTGACTTGACTTGATGAAGTCATGTTTTTAATGCACTTTTCTCTTGTTTTAGTTGTTTATGGAGTCGTCTTCCCTTGACGATGTCGATGCGGAGCTACGGCCCCCACTGGGCTGCAGCTCGACCAGGAGCCCCTCAGAGCTTTATTGACATTGACTTATTGCACTGCACTCTACACTTTTACATTTTGTGTTTTGTATTTATCTGTATTTCATTTTTTTTTTTATAAAAAGAAATTCTAAATAGAAATGTCTGCTTCATTATGCTTATTAACCGAGAAACATAATACAAGATGACAGTTTTGAAGAACAAATGGCCAATGGTGCCTTCTGTTGAAGTACTCCATTAATGCAGCTCTAACGTAATGGCGTCCATAGCATCAAGACCAGCAGCACCAACGCGTTGTGCCAGTGGTGTTTGTGTGCCAATGGAGCCTAAAGCCAGGAGCAACACTTGTGCATGATGTAGTCCGCCATTGTTACTGAGCTTGAAGTTGGCGCTGGCTGCTGGGAAAGCAGAGACGTATCCAGACGTTATCAGTGACGTCATGATGTGGCTCTCTAGTCCCCTCTAGAACCCATCGTCATGATGTGGCTCTCTAGTCCCCTCTAGAACCCATCGTCATGATGTGGCTCTCTAGTCCCCTCTAGAACCCATCGCCATGATGTGGCTCTCTAGTCCCCTCTAGAACCCATCGTCATGATGTGGCTCTCTAGTCCCCTCTAGAACCCATCCTCATGATGTGGCTCTCTAGTCCCCTCTAGAACCCATCGCCATGATGTGGCTCTCTAGTCCCCTCTTGAACCCATTGCCATGATGTGGCTCTCTAGTCCCCTCTAGAACCCATTGCCATGATGTGGCTCTCTAGTCCCCTCTAGAACCCATTGCCATGATGTGGCTCTCTAGTCCCCTCTAGAACCCATTGCCATGATGGCTGACATTGAGGGAATGTTTCACCAAGTCAGTGTTAATGATGAGCATGTTGACTTTTTGGGGTTCCTGTGGTAGCCTGATGGTGACACCAGTCAAAGTTGCGTAGAATACAGGATGAAAGTTCATCTTTTTGGTGCCATATCTTTCACCAGTTGTGCTTATTTTGCACTTCAAAGAACGGCAGAAGACGGCTGTGAGAAATGCGATGCAGAAGTCATTGAAACCATCAAGCGTAACTTTGATGCTGACGACTGCCTAAAGTCTGTGGCTAGAGAGGAGCGAGCCACAGCCATCACAAAGGATCTATGTGATGCATGTGCTGAGGGTGGATTTAAGTTGACCAAGTGGGTCAGCAACAGCCGTGCTGTGCTGGCTACTATCCCAAATGAAAACCAAGCCAAACAAGTGAAAGAACTGGGCTTTGACAGAGAAATGCTGCCATCTGAAAGAGCATTTGGAGTTCAGTGGAACATCGCGAGAGATACGTTCACATTCAGAGTGACTGTCAAGAGCAGGCCCCTGACCAGAAGAGGTATCCTCTCCATCGTCTCCTCAGTGTATGATCCACTCGGACTTGTTGCCCCATTTCTTCTTAAGGCTAAACAGATTCTTCAAGAGCTCTCCAGATTAAAGCTTGGATGGGACGACGTCATCCAAGAAGACTTTTCTAAACCATGGCAGAAATGGCTCTCAGAGCTGAACCAGCTATCTGATTTCCATGTGACAGGTGCATGAAGCCTGAAAGCTTCCTAAACCTGAAAACTGCAAAACTCCATCATTTCAGTGATGCCAGTGAAGCGATTCCAAAACTGGAGCTTGCGGCTGCAACTCTGGCTTTGCACGTAGACCTTCTGGAGGAGCCAGAAGAAGGTCACAGAGCTAGGAGCCATCCCCCAGATGATCCAGAGACAAGGAAAGAAGTCACAGTGAGCAGCACAAGTGTAGAAACAGTGGCTTCTATATTGTTGCCATCGCAATGCATGCAGCATTGCTGGCAGAATCCTTGATGATTCAAATGAAAATACATGTGATCTTCCCACCATAATAAACTAGATCCCATCCATCATCCATCATCCATCCTCACATCCATCCATCCATTCCACATCAACCATCACCAAAAGTCCAAAAGTAACAATTATGACAACTTGTGACAACCAGCCCCTGATGGCTGTCCCTCCCCCCTCACACACACACACAGCCTATTAGTGACTGTGATCTCTCTCTCTCTCTGTCTCTGATGTGGTCTCTCGCCCGTACGGTAATGAGACGGTTAACAGTGGGACGGAGGCCGCTCAATGACCGGCGCTCGATGCCTTCTGGTACATAACAGGCTTCCAGATGTTATGTCATTTTAATATGTTTGTGTCATGTAACCCTTTTGCCTTCATAAATGTATTCCATATTTTCCATACATTCGGCTTAAAAAATGTCAAAATGTTCTATTGATTGTAAAACGCTCAGGCGTGAATAAAACACAGTGTGACAACTCAGTCAGTCTTAAGAAGAGGAAGCTAAGCTGGAAGGGGAACTAAGAGACGGGTGGAACCTTTTAATAGAACATGGATGTGCTTCTTGAATACGTGACTACTTGTCTGCCAGAGGACAGCAGCACCCGGCGTCAGCCCAAAGCGGGTTATTAAGATGACTTAATAACCCGTCAGGCTATCTCTGCTGTGCCTCCTCTCTTTGAGGCAACACCTGCACACTCAGACAGCAGGCACGACTCAAACTCCCACACACAATGCTCGCTCTCTCTCTCTCTCTCTCTCTCTCTCTCTCTCTCTCTCTCTCTCTCTCTCTCTCTCTCTCTCTCTCTCTCTCTCTCTCTCTCTCTCTCTCTCTCTCTCTCTCTCTCTCTCTCTCTCTCTCTCTCTCTCTCTCTCTCTCTCTCTCTCTCTCTGTCTACATTGTTTTCAACCACATAATCAGCTCAAATTAAGCATGTTGTTTATGCGTTGTCAAGGAAACATCTTCTATGTTTGACAGTGTGCATCATGGCATATGTTTTGGGCTCAACTAGAGCTGCTTATCTGTTAATTTACTCAGGTTATCGCAGGACCACTTCTAAAAGATACAGGACAGAACCGCCTTAAAGCATCTGTGCACTGAAGACTAAAGGGCCGTCCCCGTGTGGTGTCCTGCTAGAAGACGCCTCTCTGTCCCCGTGTGGTGTCCTGCTAGAAGACGCCTCTCTGTCCCCGTGTGGTGTCCTGCTAGAAGACGCCTCTCTGTCCCCGTGTGGTGTCCTGCTAGAAGACGCCTCTCTGTCCCCTGTGTGGTGTCCTGCTAGAAGAATGTTTATAGTCAACAGAAACAAGCTAATGGCGTAACCATTCATGACCTGGATCAACCAAACTTGAAGTGTGTCAGTGATGGCTCAGTGATTCATATCCATTAACAAACAGCCATTCACATCTTAGAGGGACAGTACCGGAGTCACACACAGCCTCTCACACACCAAGGGGATGGAATATACCATGGAATATACCGTGGAATATACATACGTACAGAACAGCTTTATTTAGCAGTGAAGCCATGCTGCTAGCAGCTGTCGGACACATGAGCGTTTAAACACGACACAAGCAAGTGTGATGCTCAAACAACCCGGCGATAGCTGAGCAGACTTTGAGCATCACACTTGCTTGTGTCGTGTTTAAACGCTCATGTGTCCGACAGCTGCTAGCAGCATGGCTTCACTGCTAAATAAAGCTGTTCTGTACGTATGTATATTCCACGGTATATTCCATGGTATATTCCATGGTATATTCCTTTCTTCACTGATTTTGGGGGAGTTTTTGGATGTGAATATCCAGTTGCTGCCGGTTCTGATCAACCTGCTGGACGGAACCAGACCTCCTGTCCTCCACCTGAAGAAGAACCCTGGACACGGTCCTGGCTTCTGCTCACTATCACTGGGGGGGGGGGTGTATGTGTGTGTGTGTGTGTGTGTGTGTGTGTTTGCTTGTGTGCGTTTATCCATGTAAATGTGTGTGTGTGTGACCCCCAGACACACCCTCTGTGTCTAGGATCTGGCTATAGAGCAGACCACTTGTGCACAGAAGACGTTCACCCTCCACCTCTCTCCTTCCTTCCTTGGTATCACCCTCCACCTCTCTCCTTCCTTCCTTGGTATCACCCTCCACCTCTCTCCTTCCTTCCTTGGTATCACCCTCCACCTCTCTCCTTCCTTCCTTGGTATCACCCTCCACCTCTCTCCTTGGTTTCTGTCTGATGTGAAGCACCTTTCATCTGAGCATTATTCTATTATTATTATTATTATTATTATTATTATTATTATTATAGTGTTTGTGTAGAATGCATTAGGTGTGATTGACAGGTCCACTACTCCCAATGGATTTAGAAACGGTGGCTCACTTTCCAGCTGATGCATTGGAGACATTCTGTTATTGATTTGACATAAACTAATGATTTGTGTCATGTTTTCCATCATGTACCGGTATATACATGTACAGTATATACATGTATATACATGTATATACATGTATATACATGTACATACATGTATAATGTATACATGTACCGGTATATACCGTTTGTTCGGCCAATTGTCCAGAAAGAGAAAGCTCCAACGCTGGAGCCTTTGTAGTTGTACTTTGTAATGAACTCAAGTGAACATTGAACCCCTAGCACCGTGGAACCAACGTGGAACCAACGTGGAACCAACGTGGAACCAACGTGGAACCGTTAGCCTTATGGGGTTCTAAGTGCTTTATTTTCCACAAGGAGACACACGTTAAATGTAAATGAACCTTCTTTAAACCGCTGGGTTTTCAATAGCTTACAACATCTACTGAAACAGACACTTTTGTTGGCCATTATGGGCAGTGTTTGATAGTACCCTGAAGTGTAAATGAATTAGCGTCTATGATGGTTATTGATGTGGAAGGGGTCAGTGTGTTCTTGGTTCTCTGGTCCTCAGGGCTGTGACACACGGCCCACAGCCCATGCTGCTGACATGAGCTGTGTCTGTGTCTGCCATCATGGCAATACAATATAGATTTATATGCAATACATATTGTAACACAAACTATCTCCAATCAGCGTTATGAATGGATCAGGAGTTGATAACTGGTCTGTTTAGCAGAAGCTATGTGGACTGGAGGCTCAAAGTAACTCTGTCAATCTGTCAATATTGATCAAACTAAGTGAGTATAAATATTAGGTTTTGAGTCATTGTATACAAGTTTGATAGGAAGGTATTAGGTCAAGTTTGATGGAATAGTCACAACAGTATAGTAGTGGAAACATAGCTTAGAGTAGTGAGATGAGATCATGAGAGGAGCTCCACGTGATAAAGATCCATCCCTGAAGGATCTGTGGCTAACATGTCTTAATGTGGACCAGAGATTTAGATTGGTTCTATTTTCTACACACATATGTCTAGAACACATGTGTGTATGTGGGAGTTTACAAGTAAATGTCACAGAGTGACAGGGTTATGTTTGATTGGGTTTCAGATTATCGATATTGTGTTTATTTAGTTCATTCAACATTTGGATTTGATTTGTTTTTGATGGTTTGATGTGTTGAGTGATGTTTTACTTTTTCTTTATATAACGTATTTTTTGATGCAGTGGTTTAACGATTGTGTGGACTTTGATGTGCATTTCTACTACTGAGTATTGGCATCGCCTTCCTGGAAAACACCTTTTAATAGTCCTCCATGGATCCCAGCTGTGGAGGCCCAATCATCCAGAGGAAAATAATCCACACTAAATCTATCAACTTGCAGTCTAGACCAGTTCCATGGGAACCAGGTCCCGGAGTGGACTCAACCTGTGGCCTAGACCAGTTCCATGGGAACCAGGTCCCGGAGTGGACTCAACCTGTGGCCTAGACCAGTTCCATGGGAACCAGGTCCCGGAGTGGACTCAACCTGTGGCCTAGACCATTTCCATGGGAACCAGGTCCCGGAGTGGACTCAACCTGTGGCCTAGACCAGTTCCATGGGAACCAGGTCCTGGAGTGGACTC
Organism: Muraenolepis orangiensis; assembly: GCA_027704905.1. Lineage (NCBI taxonomy): Eukaryota > Metazoa > Chordata > Actinopteri > Gadiformes > Muraenolepididae > Muraenolepis > Muraenolepis orangiensis. Next base: position 36,408,693 of record CM051002.1, on the reverse strand, counting down.
AACGATACTTTTTAACTTTAATTAAACTCTTTCTCTTTATCTGTGTTGCTGTGGCCCGGAAATACTGATTAAATACTTGATTTAACGTAAAACCTGAAGAACAGAGCTTTAGTGTTCCTGCCCACGTCAATGATTCTGCAGAGACCAAGAAATAGGCCTGCACTTTCTTTCTTTGGCATTTTGTCCTGTGGTGAAACACACGCATCTGATGAGAGAGAAAACACATGTGTGCGTGTACAATGTGCATGTGTGTGTGTGTGTGTGTGTGTGTGTGTGTGTGTGTGTGTGTGTGTGTGTGTGTGTGTGTGTGTGTGTGTGTGTGTGTGTGTGTGTGTGTGTGTGTGTACTGGGACACAGTAATGTGACCGCAGGGAAAGGTGGGCTTGAGTGCATATCTACCCCCCCCCACACACACACACACACACACACCTCCATGACCCAATCGCAGACGGATTTGGCTCTCTCCTCCGTTAGGAGATGTCTCAGGGATCTTATTGGATCGCTGGTCTGTTTGGATGCTTGGTCAGTATTTTACATTTTAAACAGCCTCAATTATAATCTTAGTATTCTTATTATTCTATTCCTGGGTGCCCTGGCATGTCTCCAATGACCCACTATTGATAGCATGCTTGCTGTATCCATATAACCATTATATGTTAACTGATATGTCTACTTTAGGGACTATTGTAGGAAGACAACTTGAAACTGTCCTCACAAATCATATATTTTTAGGCTGCATCGCGATATACGATATATCTGTATTTTATACGAATTCGGCTAATTTTTCAGTTTTAAGTCAATGCCACATGTATGATGTCACAAGCACTTTTATTTTAAGACAACTCATATTCACAAGAATAACAGGCATTCCCTTTTAGAAAATATACAGCTGCACACTACATATTAACACGTAAATGAAAAAGTACATTGAAATAATCAAAATCCATCAAATAAATAGCCTATATTAAATACATAGGCATACCTCTGCTCCTACACAAAATCGCCTTTGTTATATGGCGATATATCCAGATAGAGCCACAAGACACAATGTCGGGGAATGGTATGATTCTGATTTAGACTTCTTCACTGTAGTGTTCATTCACTAGTTGAACCACATCGTCTTGACCGACTTTTGGAAGGTTATGCAGCGATGTTGTCCAGCGATAACTGACCTCCATGGTGAATGCCAAGCTGAATGCATTAACCGGAACTTGGGATACACTGCTTCAGCGATTTTTAACGGGTACTTCCGACTTTCAACTGTGCCGTGATATAGGCCTATTTCACCTGCCAAACACAACCAGACCAAACACAACCAGACCAAACTGGATGGATCTGTTTCTTCTTTAAGCCACAGGACCAGACAGTTGAACCAACGGATCAAAACATCGGACAATACGACCATGGGGGCATTCGGGTCCATCTTAATGAAACCAGATTGTATGTCAACAGCGTGAAAGGTAGACTATTAATATAGGATCATTATGTAGACAGGCACCGTTACTAAGGATATGTTTCAAAAACAGCATAATATGACTCTTAGTATCTCTAGGAGTGTAATACTGAAGGCCGTTCAGCTGAGTGTGACGTGGACACACCTGTCCGTAACACTGGGAGCGTTACTGGACAGAACACATGCTTGTGTGTTGATCCCCTGTTCTCCATGCATGTTGTGTGTGTGGACAGTGGCCCTTCTGTAAACCACTGGCCTACACAAGCCCCACAAACAACTCAGGCTGCTCATCAGCAGACTGGGCCATTGTTGACGTGCTCGGCCGCCCCGAGCCCAGGGCTGATGTCACACATCAGAACAAATAGAAAGACAAAACATGTCGCAGGCAAGGCGCCGCTGGCTCCCATTGGCTGAAATTGGTTCCAATGGATCTCTCATTGGCTCAAGGTGATGTCACTTGATGAGTGGCTTCGCCTGCAACCTATTGACGCCAATAAGAAGCAGCAGTTGCAACAACTGCCCCCATGGTTTGATAATAATATGTTACTGTGGTTTGATGATTACTCTTTGCTGAACATTTGACTTTATATTTATAGATATATTTTGCTGTCAACACCTTTTCCACTGCAAGTTATTCTTTATCTGGAAACACATCCTCAAACTGGAAATACATTTAAAAAGACTTACGTTGTCTTTAAGGCACTGTGATCTACAAGGCTAGCCCCAAGGCTAGCTCTAAGGCTAGCCTTAGGGCTAGCCTTGAGCAGTCGGGTAAAAACACAGCGTAACACCTGCGCTGTAAACTGTATGTCAGTTAAAATTTCCATCAGAGGTGGTAAATATACACCACAGGTGGTAGATACGTTTCACAGCTTGGACCATTGGACTCGTTCTTGAAGGGAAGCTATGGGTGAGTCACAGCTCTCCTCTTCATCCTTGACATATGTAGAAATCACACACACAGCGTCCCCCCCTTGAGGAGCAGCAGGGGGGGACGCCAAAGGGCTTTGGTAATCAAACATCACAGACGGTGACCCTCCAGAGCTTCCTGGAAGACACTTCCTGGAAGACACCAGGAAAGCACCAGGCGACCTACAGGACCACCACCTCCCGTCTTCACTCCAGATCCGGTATTCCTGTAGGGATTGGATGAGACCCCTGTGCTCATCTCATTTGCATTCCTCTGGTTACAATGATGAAGCAGAGTAAAAGAAAGCGGTACCTATGTTCTATCTTCATGAAGTCACCAAAGAAGAGGAACTGAATGCAGAAAGAGGATGTCTCTATGGCAAGGGAGACTGTTTATCTAGGAGCACCAGCCACTCTATTCCACAATGTAGAACAACTCTGTTTCTAGTAAAATGTGGTGTTGATGGGCTCTCAGTGAACTGGGAACACAGTGCTTTGTTCTCAGATGTTGAGCTATGACCGTATTACCAATAATCCAGACTACCAGTCTGACCTCAGACTACCAGTCGACCAGTCATGTCCCTTTGATGGCGTTACAGCTGTCCTCAGCTGTCCCCGGACTGAGAGGCTTCACACATGGGTGCAAAGAACACTTTTTTTGTCACTGATCTAGCTTAAGGTATTAACTAAGTAAGTAATCATAAGTTTTAATTAATTACTTTTTCAATGTTTTAATGAGGGCCACGCGAGCAAAACAACTCCATGTGACTTTGGTACAAAAACAATACAATTAATAAACCTAATAAATTAATAAAAAGATGTGTTTAGATATAGTTCCATGTTTACCGAACACCAATTTGTGTTCTTTTAAGTTGTCATGGTTACGGTGTGGTTGTTCAGTAAGCTAGTTCTCAGTGTGTTCAATCACTTGGAATGAACCTCAGATTGTTGAACAAAGGACTTCACTCACGGTCAATATTCATATTGGGTTTGATATGCTGGAGTAGTTTGGACCAGGATCCTCAAACCATCCACACTTAGCACACAGATTGGCAGAGACAATTAATGAGACATTTTCACTTCCAGCAACAAAAGCTCAACTAAAGTTCAAGCTAATCAAGAGCCATATGGTCAAAGAAGCACATCCTCACCAATGACATAAGCAGACAGAAACAATGTGTTATTGAAACAACTCAGACCACTAAGAGCTCGGCATGGCTGCATACTCTCAGGCCCACTACCATGGAGTCACACACCTAACCTAACCCTTCATTCACAAATACCTTTGGTCACAGAAAAAGCTCAAATAAATGGTGCTTTGCATTCAAACCACACAGCAAAGAGTCAACATAATAATCAACATAACTGCTATGATGGAGTCTAGACTGGAGAAACCCCTGCATTCCAGTCCAGGTTAAGACTGAGTGCAGACGCCACACATCCTACAGCTTAGAGGAGGATGAGTATTGATTGAAGCATTCAGAGAAAGGTGAGTATCTTTAACGGACACGTCAGGACCGGGTCACATGACTGAACACACACACACACACACACACACACACACACACACACACACACACACACACACACACACACACACACACACACACACACACACACACACACACACACACACACACACACACACACACACACACACACACACACACACACACACACACAAACAGGCCTGCTGTCTATTCTACAAGAACACAACCCTCTCAACTCATCCCTGAACCAAATCAAGTATATAGAAACACACCTTCATGGTACCTGTTGGTGGTAACATAGGTGTGTTATTGACATACAGAGTATTGGGTATTACTCACATTTCCCTCTGGCCTGCCGTGACAGCGATAACTTGAGTTCCCTGCTGCTCCTCTTAGTCATGGAACTTGTGATCTAAGATCCAGTGGATCACAAGGGATCCCGTTCAACACAGACCTTCAGGCTGGGCTGGGTTTCTACCATGTGACTTCAGATGGGAACCAGGGCTGTATTATCCTGGAGCATTAGGCCCATGAGCTCCAGGAGAGAGGACTGTCCTCAGAATCCACTGCTACACTGCTACTATACGGCTCATAGTTCACTCAACATGTTGAATACTAACTTCCATTATATAGATGAAATATCCCCAACATGCACACATTCTAGTTTCATTCTACAAATGAACACAGACACACACACACACACAGACACACACACACACACACACACACTCTGATCATGTAAAGTGTGCGTGCTTCATAGATGCCTAGGCTTCAAAGCACGCTTGTTACCACTCATCTACATAGCCAGGTTATACCTGATGGATGGACAGGGACAGACAGACAAACAGAAAGAGACACAGAGAGAAACAGAGGGAGAGACAGAGATAGATAGAGAAAGAGAGAGATAGAGAGAGAGAGACAGAGAGAAACAGAGGGAGAGACAGAGATAGATAGAGAAAGAGAGAGATAGAGAGAGAGAGAGACAGAGACAGAGACAGAGACAGAGACAGAGAGAGCGAGAGAGAGGACAAACAGAGAGAGAGAGAGACAGAAGGACAGAGAGATAAAGAGAGAGACAGAGAGGACAGACAGAGAGAGGGACAGAGAAGGACAAAGAGAGAGAGAGACAGAGGGGGAGAGAGGGACATAGAGAGAGAGAGACAGAGAGGGACAGAGAGGACCGACAGAGAGATAGATACAGAGAGAGAGAGAGAGAGAGAGAGAGAGATAGAGAGAGAGAGAGATAGAGAGAGGGACAGAAAGAAAAAAATTGGTAACCTGCAACGTGCTTTGGTTCAGTTTAACAGTTTAGCTTTAAATTCACATTTTTAATTTTAAGAATTTGTCAGTCTTTGATCCAAAGCCACCTTAACACGCAGGGCAGAAGGAAAGGACAACATCAACGCTAAAATAAAACCCATCACAGAGACGCCTTTATCTCCTTCAACTCCTTATCTCTCTATGACCAGTTAACACCTGTCCTCCCCCCTACCCCTACAGCCTCGGACCCCAGGGGAGACCGTCTGTCAACACAGATGAGATGTGAGTTGAGGGGGGAGAGGCTATCAGTGCTTACTTACAGGAGTGACGAGGTCATCCACACTGGAAAGCAGGCTCCTCTCTCTCTCTGTTTACGTTCCTGTCTATCTCTATGTCGCTTGTCCAGTCTACCTCCCACAATGCCGGGTAAATCCACAGCCTCCACCCGATGGATGAGGAGGCGGAGGAGGACAATGAAGATGAAGTTCAGGAGATGAGGATGACGCCGACGGGAACCTCCCTCCAGATGTCAGAGGTCTGTTCAGCTGAGCTCTGCCCAGACAGAGATAAGGAACTAAATGAAGAACTGGAGAGAGAGAGAACGAGAGAGAACGAGAGAGAACGAGAGAGAACGAGAGAGAACGAGAGAGAACGAAAGAGAGAGAGAGAGAGAGAAAGAGAGAGAGAGAGAGAGAGAGAGTATAAATAAACACACACGCACAGGCGTGCAGTTAGGAGAGGAGGAGGAGAGGAGAGGAGGAGGAGAGGAGAGAGTGCTGCGCTGGGCTTAAATAGGCGTCCCCAGTCCCCTCCCCTTCCTGTCTACAACCCGCCCTCATCGTTATGGCAACAGCCAATCCGGGCTCTTCAAGGCACATGCTCCCCCTGTGGGCTGCGGTGTTGACACAATGCTTTAGATGTGCTGAGCGTGAGTGTGTGCATATCAGGGTGCACTTAACGCTGTGTGTTTGTGCTTAGTGGTCCTTAACTATTACCTACCACCTAATGGAGAGACCATCTGAGACCTGAGGAGTGTTTGTTATTCTAATACTGAGGTGTGATTGGCTGAGCTGAGGAGCAGAAGGAGGTGTGTCCATGTTACCAGAGCAGCCCCTCGGGGAATATGGCTACACACAACAAGAAATGACATGGATGGAGTGTTACTGTCCTCCATCTTTCTGTCTCATGTTGACTCAGCTCTGCTTTGACCTTCTTTCCCTGATTCAGATGGAAGACACACGCATGACAGACACACAGCACTAAAGGTCTATGGCTGAGTTGACATCTATGCCAGTGAGTGCATTAAGAGCCATTAGACTGCATTATGTTAAGAAAGTGGTAGGTGGTTGCTTAGCGTGTGCTGTTCAGTGATGGCTAATTCAACCGGAGGACAGAGCCCTCCATAATAATTGATCATGCAGATATATGTCTGTCTGTCTGTCTGTCTGTCTGTCTGTCTGTCTGTCTGTCTGTCTCTCTGTCTCTCTGTCTCTCAAGCAGGGGTGCCCACACTTTTTCAGCTTGGGAGCTACTTTTAAAAAAAGTCAAAATGATCTACCTAGATTAAAAATGCTAAACATATATTTATATATACTGAGTATACCTTATGTTGGTGTACCTTACATAACTGCATGAACCTGTATGGCTCAATACAACTCGGTACATGTGTGGTCATTACCCTCTCCTTACACTCTGATGACACTGAATGGAATCAGCCAGGGTTGCATAGACCGGGCAGTAGCTGCTGGTAGCCGTCCTCAAGCAGACTTCCAAATGGTCATCAGTCATGGTGGAACGGTATTCACACTTAATCATCTTCATGTGGGAAAAGGCTGACTCACATAAATAAGTGGAGCCGAATAATGCAGTCAGGAAGGTAGCACATTTCCTCATGTCCTCATGGCGCTGCAGCTTTGAGGACAAATGTTGCAATTTTAGTTTGAAAGCATTAACTGAGCTAATCATATTGACCACGGTTTGGTCTTTTCCTTGCAGCTCTAAATTAAGGTCATTCAACATGTTGGTCAGATCGGTTAAAAATGCCGACAAGCATGTTCACCAAGCCGGTTGACCACGCATGCTTGATGAACTGCATGCTTGATGAACTGCATGCTTGATGAACTGCATGCTTGATGAACTGCATGCTTGATGAACTGCATGCTTGATGAACTGCATGCTTGATGAACTGCATGCTTGATGAACTGCATGCTTGGTGAACTGCATGTTAGAAAATATGAGATCTCAGACTGGCAGACTGTACATCAATCAAGTGGCAAATACCATAGTAAGGATGGATGATAGGCTAACTTTTCAATGCCATGCGATCTACCCACACCACCAATACACTATGGTAACGGGTGATCGACGTATTGGGCCCCCGGGTCTTAAGGTACGGCTATAAGAGGCTGGCTATAAGAGGCTGGCTATAAGAGGCTGGCTATAAGAGGCTGGCTATAAGAGGCTGGCTATAAGAGGCTGGCTATAAGAGGCTGGCTATAAGAGGCTGGCTGAACCAACGTCCGTCCATTAACTGACATGTTGAGTAAGTGAGCAGGAAATGTGACTTAGTGTCGAGCCTTGTACTATCTACAGTATTGTGCAGATAGTACAAGGGGCCCCGAGGACGACAGATAGTACAAGGGCCCCCGAGGACGACAGATTATATCCCCCCCCCGCACACGCTTAATGATGTTCGCGATCCCCCCCCTGTGTACAGTACTGTGTTTAAGTTCTATGTTCAGTACAGTACTTGTTCAGTGCTCTGTTGTAGTACAGTACTGTGTTTCAGTGCTCTGTTCAGAACAGTACTTGTTCAGTGCTCTGTTGTAGTACAGTACTTGTTCAGTGCTCTGTTGTAGTACAGTACTGTGTTTAAGTTCTATGTTCAGTACAGTACTTGTTCAGTGCTCTGTTGTAGAACAGTACTTGTTCAGTGCTCTGTTGTAGTACAGTACTTGTTCAGTGCTCTGTTGTAGAACAGTACTTGTTCAGTGCTCTGTTGTAGAACAGTACTTGTTCAGTGCTCTGTTGTAGTACAGTACTTGTTCAGTGCTCTGTTGTAGAACAGTACTTGTTCAGTGCTCTGTTGTAGTACAGTACTGTGTTCAAGTGCTCTGTTCAGTACAGTACTTGTTCAGTGCTCTGTTGTAGTACAGTACTTGTTCAGTGCTCTGTTGTAGTACAGTACTTGTTCAGTGCTCTGTTGTAGAACAGTACTTGTTCAGTGCTCTGTTGTAGAACAGTACTTGTTCAGTGCTCTGTTGTAGTACAGTACTTGTTCAGTGCTCTGTTGTAGTACAGTACTTGTTCAGTGCTCTGTTGTAGAACAGTACTTGTTCAGTGCTCTGTTGTAGTACAGTACTTGTTCAGTGCTCTATGTAGTACAGTACTTGTTCAGTGCTCTGTTGTAGAACAGTACTTGTTCAGTGCTCTGTTGTAGAACAGTACTTGTTCAGTGCTCTGTTGTAGAACAGTACTTGTTCAGTGCTCTGTTGTAGTACAGTACTTGTTCAGTGCTCTGTTGTAGTACAGTACTTGTTCAGTGCTCTGTTGTAGTACAGTACTTGTTCAGTACTCTAATTGTTGTTTGTAGAGACTGGAGGCTCTCAGTGAATTTGCTATATGCAAATGGATGTGACTGATGGATGATTGTATTGTATTGTATTGTATTGTGCAAAAAGCATTTAAAAATAATTGTAAAGTACCAGTACTGCAGCAGAATCATGAATACAGTGCAGTACAGTGCAGTAACTGTGATGAGTCCAGAAAGTCCATCAAAAGTGTGACAGTGTAATGTTAATGACATGTTATGATAGTGTAATGTTAATGACATGTTATGATAGTGTAAGGTTAATGACATGTTTTGATTGTGTAATGTTAATGACATGTTATGATAGTGTAATGTTAACCCTGTAACACCCCTTGTTGTAAAATTACAACGTTACCTTTAACCATCCTAAAAAACAACTGTTATATTTTATCTTATTTTTTTACCACATTTACATAGTCATTGGGTCCTATTGTTCAGTCTCACAATGCTATTGGATCTTACATTTGTTTACAAGTCACGCCTTCTGGCCATGAACTCACACAACCTCTCAAGGTTTCCTTCGAACAACAACTATTTGTTTCATTGGACTGGATTCATCAGATTCAAGTAAGTAATATGTCTTTTATATTTTTTTGGGTTGTTATTACAATGTCTAGAGCATGTACATATGTAGTTATTGTGGAATAGATGCATCAAATTTCATTTAGAGCTTGTTATATAATTGTTGCAATTATACAACACTGGGTGAATGTGGTAGTCAAAATAGCTGGCTTGTTGCAGTGGGCTCAAACAGGTTGTATTCCCTCCACTACACCACTGCCTGAAAGAGAGTATTTTCTTTATACATGGATAGTATACATTCTACCCTTGTGTTGTGTTCTGGTCAAATTTGACTGATTTAAAAGTTTTATCTCAAAAAAATGTAGTTAATTTGATCAGCCTGACCTAAAATATAAGTATATATAATATAAGTTCCCCATCAAATCCCGTCGCTGGTACATGTACATCTTCTGGCACACCATCATCCTCGCTGTGGTCAATGCCTGGCTGCTCTACAAGCGGGACTGTAAAGCGCTCAAGATGTCTAGCAAAGAGACAATGAACAGGAGACAGTTTCAGGCACAGCTAGCATCCTCTCTCATCCTGGTAAACGCAACACTTCAAACTCCAAAGAGAGGACGGCCATCTTCAGGCAAAGGGAGCCCAGCAACACAGACAGTGACATCAGGAAGCCCTCTGAATGCTCAGAAGAGGCCATCCAAGAGATGTGCACACCTCCCATTGGATGTACGCAACGATCTAGTTGCCCATTTCCCAAGGAAGACAGGGAGAGGACGCTGCAGACACTGCAATAAAGGATACACCAACACACAATGCCGAAAGTGTGATGTTCGCCTTTGCTTTACAGACGACAGGGACTGTTTTTGGGACTTTCACCACCAATGAAAGTCTTCATGACCAATGTCATGAAAAGAAAAAAAGAGGGGGGAAAAACGTTTTTTAAGAGACATGTTATGATAGTGTAATGTTAATGACATGTTATGACAGTGTCATGTTAATGACATGTTATGATAGTGTAATGTTAATGACATGTTATGATAGAGTAATGTTAATGACTTGTTATGATAGAGTAATGTTAATGACTTGTTATGATAGTGTAATGTTAATGACATGTTATGATAGTGTCATGTTAATGACATGTTATGATAGTGTAATGTTAATGAAATGTTATGATGGTGTAATGTTAATGACATGTTATGATACAGTAATGTTAATGACATGTTATGATAGTGTAATGTTAATGAAATGTTATGATAGTGTAATGTTAATGACATGTTATGATAGTGTAATGTTAATGACATGTTATGATAGTGTAATGTTAATGACATGTTATGATAGTGTAATGTTATTGACAATGTTATGTGGCAGCAGTTCAGTAGGCACACTGCCTGGGGATAAAAACCGATGATCTTCTCTGCTGTCCTCACGACCCTCTGGATGTCTTTCTTGTCCTGTTCAGTGGTGTCTCCGTACCACACGGTGACGCCACCCGTCAGGACGCTCTCTACGGGGCCACTAGAAGTTCACTAGCCACCGTTTGCAAGAGGCGCTGGTGTTCCTTCTTCAGCATGACCTCCGTGTTGCGGGTCCACGCCAGGTCATCGGAAATCTGTAGTCCCAGGAAACGGAAGCAGCTGACGACTTCCACCGGTGTCCCGTCCAGGCTGATGGTGGAGTGGGTGCCCTGGTGGCTACTGTCCACGATGAGCTCCTTAGTCTTGCTGACATTCAGTGCGAGGCTGTTGTCCTCACACCATCGCGTCAGCTGGACCACCTCATCTCTGTACTCCGTTTCGACACTCTGTGTCGTCTGCAAATTTGATAATCCGATTATTGCTGTGCGTGGCAGTACAGTCATGTGTGTACAGCGAGTACAGCCGGGGACTGAGGCAGCAGCCTTGGGGTGCTCCGGTGTTGAGGACCAGAGTGGATGAGATGTTCCCAATTTCTTTCACTTGAGGCTTGCCCGTCAGGAAGTCCATCATCCAGTTACAGATGGGGGCACCTTGACCTAGGTCCCTCAGTTTCAGGACCAGCTTGGAGGGAACGATGGTGTTGAACGCCGAGCTGTAGTCAATGAACAGCAGTCTGACGGAGGTGTCCCTCCTGTCTAGGTGCTGCAGGGCCGTGTGTAGTGCCAGGGAAATGCCGTCGTCTACAGACCTGTTTGGTCTGTAGACAAACTGGAGTGGGTCTAGGGACTCAGGGATGGAACAGTTTATATGCAACATTACAAGTTTCTCCAGGCACTTCATGGCTATGGGTGTTAAAGCCACTGGACGATAATCATTGAGGCATGTTACCTCGGTCTTTGTGTCACACACGCACACGCATACACACATAATTAAGCATGTATTTACAAGTACGACACCACATATAGGAATGCATATACACATGCACCACCCTCTCTCACAAACGCACACGCATGCAACTCAAAGGACCCAACATGAGTGGTAATTAGATGACAATTTTAGCAAGCACCAACTCTTGGTGCTTGTGGACTAGTACTACTATTTAACTTGTTTATTTTATTGTGAATAGTATTCTTATAGTATTGTTTTATAAATTCATACTGCGGGAGGGAATCAGGAGTATTCATTCCAGTGTACTATGACAAATACAAATCTTACATTTTTTTATTCCAAACTAACTCAATCATGTAAATGTTTATTGCTGGGAGATATTATTATTATTTATTCATCACTGCTTGTTTTGTGTGTGTGTGTGTGTGTGTGTGTGTGTGTGTGTGTGTGTGTGTGTGTGTGTGTGTGTGTGTGTGTGTGTGTGTGTGTGTGTGTGTGTGTGTGTGTGCGTACGTGTATATATGTGTGTGCGTGGTTGTGTTTGGGTAGATGTGTGTGCATGTGTTGGTTTGTATTTGTGCGTGTGTCAAGTCAAGTCAAGTTTATTGTCACTTCGCAGTTTACACAAGTATAAGCAATGAGTGAAAATCGTATGTGCAAAACCCAACGACAGACAGCAGTTATAAAAAACAGAATAGGATAAAAATAAGTAAAAAAGTACAAAACTGTATAAGTTAAATATATAAAAATGCAATATATAAAATGCAATATGTCAGCACAGAAAAGAGCAATATATATATAAATCAATGTAATAAAATATACATTGATATATGCTATAGGCCCTTGTTCAGCAGCCTGATGGCCTGACTGTGGAAGCTGTCTCTGAGTCTATTTGATACCACTTGATACTGAGGTATCGCCTGCCTGACGGTAACAGTGAATACAGTTCGTGGCTGGGGTGGGCAATGTCTTTATGATTAGTTTGGCCTTGGCCACGCACCGCTGGTTGTAAATGTCCAGGAGGGAGGGGAGCTCACCTCCAACGATATACTGGGCCGTCCGCACCACCCTTTGAAGCGCTCTGCGCTCGAGTGCGGTGCAGTTCCCGTACCAGGCGGTGATACACCCTGTAAGAACACTCTCGATGGTGCCGTTATAGAATGTTCTCAGGATGCGGGGGCCCATAATGAATTTCTTCAGACGCCTGAGGAAATACAGGCGTTGTTGGGCCCTTTTCACCACGTGTGTGGTGTGCGTGGACCATGTGAGGTCCTCGGAGATGTGCACGCCGAGGAACTTGAAGCTGCTGACCCTCTCTACTGCAACACCGTCTTGCGGGAGCTCGCAACACGGCATCTCTTCATCTGCATCTCGCCATCTCCATCGTGTGTGTGTGTGTGTGTGTGTGTGCATGTGTGCGTACATGTGTATGTGCGCGCGTACCCGCGTGTGGGTGTGTGTGCATGTTTGTATATGTGTGTGCGTGCGTGTATCTGTGCATGTGTCTGTGTGTGTGCTTGTGTGTGAACTTGTGTATGTGTGTGTGTGTGTGTTTGTATACCTGTGTATATGTGTGTGCGTGTGTCTGCATGTGTGTGTGTACCCGCGTGTGTATATGTCTGCATGTGTGTGTGTACGTGTGTGTTTATGTGTGTGTGTGTGTGTGTGTGTGTGTGTTTATGTGTGTGTGTGCTCCTCTGTATGTGATGGGCAGTGTGTCTCATTAACACTGTGTGTTTCTTTGAGTAAAGGAGATCCATTGAGGCTTTCAAAGGCGCCAGATGAAAGGAGAACCGGACAAAGAACCGACTGAAGGAGCTGCAGGGTTTGATATGCAGCGGAGGGGGAGGGGCCAGAACTATACAATACACAAAATAACTCTGATCAATACACAAAATAACTCTGATCAATACACATAACTCTGATCAATACACATAATAACTCTGATCAATACACATAACTCTGATCAATACACATAATAACTCTGATCAATACACATAACTCTGATCAATACACATAACTCTGATCAAATCATTCATATACATGACATGAAATGGGTTAGAAGGTGACAACATGAATACATGAAACTGGTTACAACTGTAGAACTGTGTGTGTACATATATGTACATGTGACCAGTAAAGAAGATTCAATCCTCCACATTTAGGTTGAAGCATTCAAACCAAATAAATACATAGAAATTAACATCAGAATAAGATATGTGCAATGAATGTAATATAATACATGTAATATAATGTATGCAATATAATATATGTAATATACAGTACAAAATATATGAGTTACAAAGTCATATGAACATGTGTGCAGAACAGATGTTGCAGATGTGCAGCATCTCCAATGGGCTACCTGCACTAACACTAACACTGACACTGACACTGACACTAACACTAACACTGACACTAACACTAACACTGACACTGACACTGACACTAACACTGACACTGACACTGACACTAACACTAACACTAACACTGACACTGACACTAACACTAACACTGACACTGACACTGACACTAACACTAACACTGACACTAACACTAACACTAACACTGACACTGACACTGACACTAACACTAACACTGACACTGACACTGACACTAACACTGACACTGACACTGACACTGACACTGACACTGACACTAACACTGACACTAACACTGACACTAACACTAACACTGACACTAACACTAACACTGACACTAACACTAACACTAACACTAACACTAACACTGACACTAACACTAACACTAACACTGACACTAACACTAACACTGACACTAACACTAACACTAACACTAACACGCTCTACTAAATACCACTTGATGCTCGATTGTTTCCGGTTCAACGGGACATTCTTCACCCGGTGTTTACAAGAGCGGAGCAGAGGGGGGGGGGGGGGGGCATGGGGGGTCAGCAGAGGGGGGGGGGGGGGGCATGGGGGGTCAGCAGAGGGGGGGGGGGGCATGGGGGGTCAGCAGAGGGGGGGGGGGGGGGCATGGGGGGTCAGCAGAGGGGGGGGGGGGGCATGGGGGGTCAGCAGAGGGGGGGGGGGGGGCATGGGGGGTCAGCAGAGGGGGGGGGGGGCATGGGGGGTCAGCAGAGGGGGGGGGGGCATGGGGGTCAGCAGAGGGGGGGGGGCATGGGGGGTCAGCAGAGGGGGGGGGGGGCATGGGGGGTCAGCAGAGGGGGGGGGGGCATGGGGGGTCAGCAGAGGGGGGGGGGCATGGGGGTCAGCAGAGGGGGGGGGGCATGGGGGTCAGCAGAGGGGGGGGGCATGGGGGGTCAGCAGAGGGGGGGGGGGCATGGGGGGTCAGCAGAGGGGGGGGGGGCATGGGGGGTCAGCAGAGGGGGCTGTCTTCGTGGTGCAGAGTTCAGGGAGATGACAGCTGAGGGGAAGAAGCTGCTTAACTTAGAACAGAGGTCTCTATAGCGCCTCCCGGAGGGGAGGAGGGCTAACAGTCCATGGTTGGGGTGAGAGGGGTCATCCACAATTTTTTGTGCCTTCCTCAGACACCGTTTGTGGTGGGTGGTGTTTATTGCAGGGAGGGGTAGTCCAACGATGTGTTGGGCGGTTTTCTCCACCCTCTGCAGCGCTTTCCGGTCGGAAACAGTGCAGTTGCCGTACCACACTGTGATGCAGTTGGTGAGGATGCTTTCAGTACCGGTAAAACCGGTAAAACCAAACCGGTAAAAGTTCACCAGAATCTGAGGTGACAGGTGGGCTTTATTTACCTGTGAGGTAGTATTGAGGGACCAGGAGAGGTCCTTGGAGATGTGGACCCCCAGGAATTTGAAGCTGGAGACACGCTCAACCTCCGCTCCGTTGATGAGGGTGGGGGCGTGTGCGCCAGCTCTGGTCTTCCTGAAGTTGACGATGAGCTCCTTGGTCTTCTTGGTGTTGAGGGCCAGGTTGTTGTCAGCGCACCACGCCACCAGGTGCTGGACCTCCTCCCTGTAGGCTGCCTCATCGTGGTTCTTGATGAGGCCCACCACCGTTGTGTCGTCAGCAAACTTGATGATGGTGTTTGTACCATGTAGAGGAGTGCAGTCGTGGGTGAAGAGGGAGTAGAGGAGAGGGCTCAGCACACAGCCTTGTGGAACGCCGGTGTTCAGGGTGAGGGTGGAGGAGGTGAGATGGTCTAACCTGACTGACAGGGGTCTGTTAGTTAGGAAGTCTAGTAACCAGTTACAAACTGAGGGGTTGATGTCAAGGTTCTTGGTTTTCATGAGGTCACCAAGTTTGAAGATGAGTTTGGAGGGGATGATGGTGTTAAATGCTGAGCTGAAGTCTATGAACAGCATTCTCACGTGGGTGTTGCTCTCATCCAGGTGGGAGAGAGCGGAGTGAAGAGCTGAGGAGATGGTGTCCTCCGTGCTCCTGTTCTCACGGTAGGCAAATTGGTATTTATCCAGTGAGGGTGATTTGAGGTGAGCCAGGACCAACCTCTCGAAGCACTTCATGATGATGGGGGTGAGTGCACCAGGGCGGAAGTCGTTGAGTGTTTTGGCACTGGCACAATGGAGGTGGTTTTAAAGCACACTGGGACAACTGCCTGAGCTAGTGACAAGTTGAAAATGTCAGTAAGGACCTCGGTCAGCTGCTCAGCGCAGTTCCTGACTTATGCGCATTTGTTCTGCTCAGGGCCACACGCACTGAGCAGCAAATTGTATGCGGTGTCATAGATACACAACTAGGAAGGTAAGAAAACAACTGTTAACTGACTGACTGACTAACGACGATGTAATGCTAACGACACTTATCTGTTATTTGATTAAGTGTCCAATAAAGACCGGCTGTCAGGGCAGGTGGTGAGAGCCTTGTGCTACAGGACAATGAGGAAGATGTCACGATGGGGGAGTGGGTTGGACCCCGAACGCAGACAACGACACAGTGGAGCGATACGAACGGCTTTATTCCAAAAGCATCGTCTTCGCTCGACAATTGGACTCTCTGACTCTGCCCTAAACTGGTTCACCTCATATCTCACCGGGAGGACTGAGCACGTCACCTTGGGGTAATCACACTCTGTGAACTGTGGTGTCCCTCAAGGATCAGTCCTCGGCCCCACCCTTTTCACCATATACATGTCCCCCCTTGGTCGTGTCATCAGCCGGCATGGAATATCTTTCCATTGCTATGCTGATGACACGCAGCTCTACATCAGAACAAACCCAACCCCTTCCGCACCTCTGCCATCATCCAATATAACCACATGCCTGGAGGAGATAAAGGTGTGGATGAAGCAAAACTTCCTTCAATTAAACAGCTCCATGACTGAAGACATTCTAGTTGGCACTCCACATCAGGTCCTTTCATCCTCCATCACCAGCATCACCTTCTCCGGTCAGAACATTTCACTCTCATCAACTGTCACCAATCTGGGTGTTAAAATGGATCCTCACCTGACCTTTGAGGCCCACATCAAACAAACATGCAAGACCTCCTTCTACCAATATTGCTAAACTCCGTCCCACACTCAGTCTGTCAGATGCTGAAAAGCTTGTCCACGTCTTTGTCTCCTCCAGGCTAGACTACTGTAACGCACTTCTCATTGGGATTGCGCTGGCTGCAGTACATCCAGAACAGCGCTGCTAGGATCCTGATGAGAGTGCGGAAGTATGAGCACATCACACCCATACTCAAATCATTGCACTGGCTCCCGGTCTCACTCAGGACTGACTACAAAATCACCCTCTTCACCTATCAGTGCATTCATGGAAATGCTCCCTCATATATCAAAGAACTGCTCACCCCACAAACCTCCAGGAGGAGCCGACGCTCTGAAAAGGCAAACCTCCTCCTTCCCCCCAGGACCAAACTGAAAACCATGGGAGACGGAGCCTTCTGCTCCGCTGCTCCGAGACTGTGGAACGCCCTCCCAAACCAGCTGAGGACACCACAGACTGTGGAACGCCCTCCCAAACCAGCTGAGGACACCACAGACTGTGGAACGCCCTCCCAAACCAGCTGAGGACACCACAGACTGTGGAACGCCCTCCCAAACCAGCTGAGGACACCACAGACTGTGGAACGCCCTCCCAAACCAGCTGAGGACACCACAGACTGTGGAACGCCCTCCCAAACCAGCTGAGGACACCACAGACTGTGGAACGCCCTCCCAAACCAGCTGAGGACACCACAGACTGTGGAACGCCCTCCCAAACCAGCTGAGGACACCACAGACTGTGGAACGCCCTCCCAAACCAGCTGAGGACACCACAGACTGTGGATGTTTTAAAAAAAGGCCTAAAAACATACCTTTTTAGAATAGCTTTTCACTAGATAAAAAAAAAAACCCCACTGGTTGCCATGCCGGCGTAAACGTCGCTGCTTTTATTCGGTTTTATTTAAACCATTTTTACTCTGTAGCACTTTGAGTTTTGCCCATGCAAATTAAAAGTGCATTATAAATATAATTTATTATTATTATTATTATTATTAAAAGCACACAAAACACAAACGGGGAGGAGGATCCGCGGAGGACCGGCAGGTAGGAGACCGACGAGTAGTCCGGGACGGGGGAGGAGTCTGGGTACCGGCAGGTAGTAGACCGACGAGTAGTCCGGGACGGGGGAGGAGTCTGGGTACCGGCAGGTAGTAGACCGATGAGTAGTCCGGGACGGGGGAGGAGTCTGGGTACCGGCAGGTAGTAGACCGACGAGTAGTCCGGGACGGGGGAGGAGTCTGCGTACCGGGAGGTCGGGTGCGTAGTACCGAACGGGTAGTAGGCAGGCGACGGGTACCAGACAGACGGAAGAACAACGTGCAGTATACGTAACAACCTCACGCTGGGGTAAAGGATAGACAAAGTATATATACCCCAGGTGAGGTGATTAGCAATTAGACAATGTGATGGCTGACAGGTGTGTGTGTGTGCGCCGCCAGCGCACGTGGCTTGGCCACGCCCCCTGCCAACCACCGTAACCGTGACAGTACCCCCCCCTCAACGGGCGCCTCCTGGCGTCCAACCTGGCTTGAAGGGGTGTTCCCGGTGGCAGTCAAGGGAAAAGAACGGATCCAGACAGTAACGGCACGGGGGCCAACCCCGCTCCTCTGGACCGTCTGCCTCCCAGTCGATGATCCGGGGGGGTGGAGGACATTTGGTGGGCAGGCGGGGCCCGGGAAGAGAGCCACCCCTTCTGCCCAGGTCTACTCTGGAGGTCTCCTCTGGAACCTCCTCCGGGGGTCTCCTCTAGGGTCTCCTCCGGGGGTCTCCTCCTGGACCCCCTCTGTAGTCGACAGACGGGGGCCGCGTGACGTCGTCGGGCGGGTACGGCGCGGCGTCAGCAGACGGGGGCCGCGTGACGTCGTCGGGCGGGTACGGCGCGGCGTCAGCAGACGGGGGCCGCGTGACGTCGTCGGGCGGGTACGGCGCGGCGTCAGCAGACGGGGGCCGCGTGACGTCGTCGGGCGGGTACGGCGCGGCGTCAGCAGACGGCAGACGCGTCGGCAGACAGGAGCAGAGCGGCGCTGGGGACCCCTCTGAGGAGGGAAGCAACGACGGCTGCCAAGTCCCCGAGCTGGTCCATCTTCATCTGCAGCTCCTGACCCAAAAGTCTGTGACCGTCGACCTGGGACGAAAACTCGGACTTAAACCCGTCGCAGGCGCCGGGGTTCATGTTGGCCAACAGGGCCACCAAATTTTTATACAGCCACACTCGAAGCTCTGATCCGATCCGGTCCATCCGGGCATCGATCGCGTGCTTCGCAAGTTCGAGAGCGCCGGGGTCCGGGTCGTCTAACCGGACGTTCTGCAGCTCCAGGCACACTTGGCTCCACTGGTCGAAGTTGCCGGGGTCCATAGTGGTGAGGTCGTTCTGTCACGATGAGGGGTGTGGGTTGGACCCCGAACGCAGACAACGACACAGTGGAGCGATACGAACAGCTTTATTCCAAAAGCACACACAAAACACACGGGTAAACGGGGAGGACGATCCGCGGCGTACCGGCAGGTAGTAGACCGACGAGTAGTCCGGGACGGGGGAGGAGTCTGCGTACCGGGAGGTCGAGGTGCGTAGTACCGAACGGGTAGTAGGCAGGCGACGGGTACCAGACAGACGGAAGAACACGTGCAGTATAAAGTAACGACCTCATGCTGGGGTAAAGGATAGACAAAGTATATATACCCCAGATGAGGTGATTAGCAATGGTGGGCAGTATATTTTGCACTTAACACAACCACTAATGAGGAAACCCTTGTCAACCATCACTGCCATTTCTTCTGTGAGCAACTTGGCCAACCCTGACTGTTTGAATAGCTCTTTGTCACTCACTGACCCAGCGTAAAGTGAAGAGACAAATGTGACTACACTATGCCAATCAGGCATTTCATGGTGCAGTGAGATTTGTAGGTGGAGTACATCTCACTTTGCAGGAGTGGTGAGGATGGTGTCTGACACTTGAGCTCAGTGCAGTCCAAGATGACCTGGGTGTCTGGGAAATCTCTGAATTCTTCAGGGAGGTAAGCTTGCACTTCTGCAGGGGTGAGCCAGATGCACTGAGACCCCAGTGCAGTGGCTAGACAACGTGTCCATGTTGCAATAATGCGGCTCACGGCGGACTGGTGTGTGTTGAATCAATTTCGCCGGGTCCCTCTCCTTCAAACCAACCGACAGGAAGACCAGGAAAAGAAAGGACACGCAGTAGGCACATAAACTTTTTTTTATGAAGACTTACGATAGGTAAAGTATGCTGGAGGCTAACAGGCAACAACACCGATCAGGACCTGTGACCTCAGCTCTTGCTGCATCAGCTCCCCTCGCGTTAAGCTATTAAACCTTCCCAGTGAAGTGATGAACCGTACGTTACCGTGAACCTTCCCAGTGAAGTGATGAACCCTACGTTACCGTGAACCTTCCCAGTGAAGTGATGAACCCTACGTTACCGTGAACCTTCCCAGTGAAGTGATGAACCCTACGTTACCGTGAACCTTCCCAGTGAAGTGATGAACCCTACGTTACCGTGAACCTTCCCAGTGAAGTGATGAACCCTACGTTACCGTGAACCTTCCCAGTGAAGTGATGAACCCTACGTTACCGTGAACCTTCCCAGTGAAGTGATGAACCCTACGTTACCGTGAACCTTCCCAGTGAAGTGATGAACCCTACGTTACCGTGAACCTTCCCAGTGAAGTGATGAACCCTACTTTACCGTGAACCTTCCCAGTGAAGTGATGAACCCTACGTTACCGTGAACCTTCCCAGTGAAGTGATGAACCCTACGTTACCGTGAACCGTTTAGAAGTGAGGGGAGCTGCCCACTGCCGTGTTCCCAGGATACACTACAGCCTATTATATACGGCAATGACGGGAAAAGGAAAAACAACACTGTGTCTAATTATTTTGGTCTCTCATTCTCCACCTGGCCTGTTTCCCCTCACACACAACGTCCGCCTGGACTCCAGGCTTTGAAACCAAGCAGACCATTCCCTTCTCATGGGGAAGGCATGGTCGCTTCACCTTCACCTGAAACTAACTGACTCCACCGCTTCTCTCTTATAGGAACGCTTCTCTTGAGTCCATCTCCACCAGTACGTGTGTCTGTAGTGCACTGGTCTTCCAGCAGAGGGCAGCACATCCTTAGACAAATCATAAAGCCGGTAAAGACACAGAATGATGATGGTCAGTTTAGTCCACTGTTAAGACTAACTCCAAAAATGTGCATCATAACGGAAACTAAAGATAATTTGAGTAACGATACATTACAGCAGGGCTCATCAAATAGATTACACCTATTAGGAGGTGTGACGCACACACACACACACACACCGTTTAACGCAACATGACAAAAAAAAATATTTCCCTTTGTCTTGTTGTGCTGATACGCTTTAATTTCTAATGAATTATTATCGTTATGACCGTCGTACGATGGATGCTTTCTCCCTCTTCCCTCCCACAGTTTAACACTACTTTATACTATACTTACACTATATACACACAATACTATAACAATACCATACAATACTAATGAAATGACTGATGGATGATATGTACATGTATTGAATTGTGCAACAATTATTTTAAATAATTTTAAAGTGCCAGTCGTGCAGCAGCATCATGAATACTGTGCAGTAACTGTATTGATTAATACATACGAGTCCAGAAAGTCCAGCAAAGTATGACAGAGTAATGTTAATGACATGTTATGATAGTGTCATGTTAATGACATGTTATGATAGTGTAATGTTAATGACATGTTATGATAGTGTAATGTTAATGACATGTTATGATATTGGCAGCCCTCCTAGCAGTTCAGTAGGTCTCTGCCTGTGGATAAAAACTATCCTTAAACCTGGTAGTCCTTGCTGTACGGATGCTGAGGAACCAGCGACCAGACGGTAGGGGGGAGAAGAGATGGAGCCCAGGGTGGTTGCAGTCCTTTATGATGGACATGGCCTTCCGACATCTGGTCCTACATATCTCCTCAATGCATGGAAGTGCACACTTGATGATCTTCTCTTCCGTCCTCACGACCCTCTGGATGTCTTTCTTGTCCTGTTCAGTGGTGTCTCCGTACCACACGGTGACGCCACTCGTCAGGACGCTCTCTACGGGGCCACGGTAGAAGTTCACTTGCCACCTCTGGACTATTCCGCTTCTCCTGAGGCACCGCAGAGCATAGAGGCGCTGGTCTGCCTTCTTCAGCATGACCTCTGTGTTGCGGGTCCTACCTTGCCAAGTCGTCGGAGATCTGTAGTCCAAGGAAATAGAAGCAGCTGACGACTTCCACTGGTGTCCCGTTCAGGCTGATGAAGGCTCCTGAAGTCCACGATGAGCTCCTTGGTCTTACTGACATTCAGTGCGAGGCTGTTGTCCTCACACCATCGCGTCAGCCGGACCACCTCATCTCTGTACTCCGTTTTGTCGTCCTCGCTTATCAAGCCGATGACTGTGGTTCCGTCTGCAAACTTGATAATCCGATTATTGTTGTGCGTGGCAGTACATGTGTGTACAGAGAGTACAGCCGGGGACTGAGGCAGCAGCCTTGGTCCGGTGTTGAGGACCAGAATGGATGAGATGTTGTTCCCAATCTTCACCACTTGAGGCCCGCCCGTCAGGAAGTCCATAATCCAGTTACAGATGGGGGCGCCCAGACATAGGTCCCTCAGTTTCAGGTCCAGCTTGGAGGGAACGATGGTGTTGAACGCCGAGCTGTAGTCAATGAACAGCAGTCTGACGGAGGTGTCCCTCCTGTCTAGATGCTGCAGGGCCGTGTGTAGTGCCAGGGAGATAAGGTCGTCTACAGACCTGTTTGGTCTGGATGCAAACTGGAGTTGGTCTATATACTCAGGGATGGAAAAGCGAGTCACTAGCGCTGTGTTGCGCTGCTAGCATGAGTCACTAGCACTGCTAGCAATGGAGTTACTAGCACTGTGACGGGCTGCTAGCACTAGAGTCACTAGCGCTGATAGCAATGTATTCACTAGCACTGTGATGGGCTGCTAGCACTAGTCACTAGCGCTGTAACACACTGCTTGTGCAAGTGTCACTAGCAGTGCTAGGACAAGAGTCATTAGCTCAGTGACGTGCTGCTAGCACTAGAGTTACTAGCAATGGGACGTGCTACTAGCACAAGAGTCACTAGCACTCCTAGCACAAGAGTCACTAGCGCTGTCATGTAATGACAATTGTGTGTGTGTGTCTTTAAGACCAGACGGTATTGAGCGGCGCTATGCCCCGGAAGTAAGGCATTCCAGGTATGCTACGAGACGGGTGTATGCATGTCAGCGAAGCTAAGGAGCTAAATAAATACCAACCTTTGGAGTTAAAGAACGTCGTCAAGAGTATTTCATTATATCGGTCATAACCTGAACATGGTGTCAGAAGTTAAACGGTGAAGATGGCCAAGTTTAACCCTCCCGACAACTTGGATTTCACTCGCCCACAACTGTGGCCGGAGTGGAGGCAACGGTTCCAGCGCTACCGGCTAGCCACGAAGCTAAACCTGGAGGATGGAGCCGTGCAGGTTAGCACGTTGCTATATGCGCTCGGCAAAGAGGCTGAGCAAGTTTTCAACACGCTGCTTTTCGAGGTAGGGGAGGACAATGACGACTACGAGACTGTGTTGGACAAGCTGAATAATTACTTTATTCCGAAAGTGAACATTATCCACGAACGAGCTCGTTTTTACCTCCGCTCGCAAAAGAGAGGCGAGTCTGCAGAGGAATACATCCGGACGCTCTACGAGCTGGCCGAGACCTGTCGGTTTGGTCCAGTGAAGATCGAAAATATTCGGGATAAGCTGGTGATCGGAATCCTGGATAAAGAGATGTCAGAGAAACTACAGTTGATGGCAGATCTAACGCTGGAGAAGGCAGTTGAGATGGTGAGACAGTCTGAGCAGATAAAAGGGCAAATTAGCCAACAGTCTAAAGCTGGCTCGGGAGATGCAGCATTTCTGAGTGAAGTCGCACACAGTTGTAACTGCGGAGATGCAACATTCCTGAGTGAGGTCAGACACAATGCACGCGCTGCGCCTTTCCAACAACACAGAGGACGGGGAAGGACACGAGGCAGCGGCGGCTTCCAGGCAGCAGGGCATCGCGATGGGGGTGCTACAGAAACGAAGTGCTTCAGGTGTGGAAGGGACCACCCGAACAACGTACAGTGTGCAGCCAGGCAGGCAAAATGCAGAAACTGCCAGAAGATTGGGCACTTCGCCGTCGTGTGCCGCTCTGCAAGAGTGAATGACCTGACAATGGAGCAACAGGATGACAATTAC
>CM051002.1:36346927-36379427 GCA_027704905.1 Muraenolepis orangiensis | reverse complement strand
ATGAATACATGACTATACTATGAATACATGACCTAGACTATGAATACAAGACTAGACTATGAATACATGACTAGACTATGAATACATGACTAGACTATGAATACATGACTAGACTATGAATACATGACTAGACTATGGAGCGTGAGGACATGTGATAGAAGTGAGTCCATCGGTGAATACATGACTAGACTATGAATACATGACTAGACTATGAATACATGACTAGACTATGGAGCGTGAGGACATGTGATAGAAGTGAGTCCATCGGTGAATACATGACTAGACTATGAATACATGACTAGACTATGAATACATGACTAGACTATGAATACATGACCTAGACTATGGAGTGTGAGGACATGTGATAGAAGTGAGTCCATCGGTGAATACATGACTAGACTATGAATACATGACTAGACTATGAATACATGACCTAGACTATGGAGCGTGAGGACATGTGATAGAAGTGAGTCCATCGGTGAATACATGACTAGACTATGGATACATGACTAGACTATGAATACATGACTAGACTATGAATACATGACTAGACTATGGAGCGTGAGGACATGTGATAGAAGTGAGTCCATCGGTGACGTACAGAGAGATCGATGATCAGGTTGGGAGGGATCGATCCTTCGCGTCATTCCCCTGGATTTGAACAGGAAAATACACCAACTCAGCGATATTGACTATAAAAATATCATATCATATATATCATATATGTCATATATATCTGATTGGAATCATACAAAAACTACATTCATATCACAGATCAGTGGACAAATATTTATTTATTGTTTTTAATCATTATTAGTTTTTTTACATTTCATGATCTCCCCTGACCGCACGTCACTGGCGCTAGAGTGACTAGCGCTGCTAGCACCAGATTCACTAGTGCTGTGATGGGCCAGTAGCACTAGGGTCACTAGTGCTGTGACATGCTGCTAGCACTAAAGTCACTAGCACTGCTAGCACAAGAGTCACTAGCACTGTGATGCGCTGCTAGTGCTAGAGTCACTGGGGTGTCAGTTTAGCTCAGGAGGTAGCGCGGTCGCCTCACAACCGGAAGGTCGCTGGTTCGATCCCCCGGCTCCTCCTAGCAAAAGCTGTCGAGGTGTCCTTGAGCAAGACACCCTAACTGCTCCTGACGTGCTGGCTGTCTCCTTGCATGGCTGACTCCGCCGTCGGTGGTTGAATGTGTGTATGTGTGTATGTGTGTGAATGTGAGACTTGATATGTAAAGCACTTTGAGTAACCATTGGTTAGAAAAGCGCTATATAAATGTCCATTTACCATTTGCTAGCACTAGAGTCACTAGCGCTAGAGTGACGAGTGCTGCTAGCGCTAGAGTGACTAGCTTGAGGGACTAGCGCTGCTAGCACCAGAGTCTCTAGCACTGCTAGCACCAGAGTCACTAGCGCTGTGACACACTGCTAGCAGAAGAGTGACTAGCGTGAGTGACTAGAGTGAATAGCACTGCCAGTTCTAGAGTGTCTTGCGCTGTGACGGGCTAATAGCACCAGAGTCACTAGCGCTGTGAGGCAGTGCTAGCACAAGAGTGACTAGCACTGCTACAGCTAGAGTGACAAGCGCTGCTACCGCTAGAGTGACGAGTGCTGCTAGCGCTAGAGTCACTAGCGCTGTGACATGCTGCTAGCTCTAGAGTGACTACTGCTGCTAGCACTAGAGTCACTAGAGCTGTTACAGGCTGCTAGCACTAGAGTCACTAGCGCTGCTAGCACGAGTCACTAGCGGTGAGACACGCTGGTAGCACTAGAGTGACAAGCGTGAGTCACTAGAGTGACTAGCATGAGTCACTAGAGTGTCTTGCGCTGTGACGGGCTAATAGCACCGGAGTCACTAGCGCTGTGACGCGCTACTAGCACCAGAGTCACTATCGCTGTGACGCGCTACTAGCAGAAGAGTGACTACTGAAGTGACTAGAGTGAATAGCGCTGCCAGTTCTCGAGTGTCTTGCACTGTGATGGGCTAATAGCACCAGAGTCATTAGCGCTGTGAGGTACTGCTAGCACAAGAGTGACTAGCACTGCTACAGCTATAGTGACAAGCACTGCTAGCGCTAGAGTGACGAGCGCTGCTACCGCTAGTGTGACGAGCGCTGCTAGCGCTAGAGTCACTAGCGCTGTGACACGCTGCTAGCTCTAGAGTGACTACTGTTGCTAGCACAAGAGTCACTAGAGCTGTTACGGGCTGCTAGCACCAGAGTCACTAGTGCTGCCAGCACAATAGTCACTAGCACTGTTCCGGGCTGCTAGCGCAAGAGTCACTAGCGCTGTGCCACGCTGCTAGCGCTAGAGTGACTACTGCTGCTAGCACCAGAGTCACTAGTGCTGCCAGCACAATAGTCACTAGCACTGTTCCGGGCTGCTAGCGCAAGAGTCACTAGCGCTGTGCCACGCTGCTAGCGCTAGAGTGACTACTGCTGCTAGCACAAGAGTCACTAGAGCTGTTACTGGCTGCTAGCACTAGAGTCACTAGCGCTGCTAGCACGAGTCACTAGCGGTGATACACGCTGCTAGCACTAGAGGACAAGCGCTGCTAGCGCTAGAGTGACAAGTGTGAGTCACTAGAGTGTCTTGCGCTGTGACGGGCTAATAGCACCAGAGTCACTAGCACTGTGACGCGCTACTAGCACCAGAGTCACTAGCGCTGTGATGCGCTACTAGCACTAGAGTCACTAGCGCTGCTAGCACTAGAGTCACTAGCGCTGTGGTCTGTGTTTTTGAGGCATGCTGCATCTATCTCAGTCCTGCTGTGATACAGGATCCACAACGACTGGTCCTGGAAACACAGCATGTGTTTCGCGCTGCTAGCACTAGAGTCACTAGCGCTGCTAGCACTGGAGTCACTCGCACTGTGACGGGCTGCTAGCACCATAGTCACTAGCACTGCTAGCACTAGAGTCACTAGTGCTGTGACGTGCTGCTAGCACAAGAGTCATTAGCTCTGCTAGCACCAGCGTCACTAGTGTTGTGGCAGGCTGATAGCACTAGAGTCACTATTTATCCTCACTGGATAAATACAAATTGGCCTACCGTGAGAACAGGAGCACAAAGGACGCCATTTCCTCAGCCCTTCACTCCGCTCTCTCCCACCTGGATGAGAGCAACACCCATGTGAGAATGCTGTTCATAGACTTCAGCTCAGCATTTAACACCATCATCCCCTCCAAACTCTTCTTCAAACTTGGTGACCTCATGAAAACCAAGAACCTTGACATTAACCCCTCAGTTTGTAACTGGTTATTGGACTTCCTAACCAACAGACCCCAGTCAGTCAGATTAGACCATCTCACCTCCTCTACCCTCACCCTGAACACCGGCATTCCCCAAGGCTGTGTGCTGAGCCCTCTCCTCTACTCCCTCTTCACTGACGACTGCACTCCTCTACATGGTACAAACACCATCATCAAGTTTTCCGACGACACAACGGTGGTGGGCCTCATCAAGAACAACGTTGAGTCAGCCTACAGGGAGGAGGTCCAGCACCTGGTGGCGTGGTGCGCTGACAACAACCTGGCCCTCAACACCAAGAAGACAAAGAAGCTTATCGTGGACTTCAGGAAGACCAGAGCTGGCGCATACGCCCCCATCCTCATCAACGGGGAGGAGGTCTAGCTTGTCTCCAGCTTCAAATTCCTGGGGGACCACACCCCCGAGGACCTCTCCTGGTCCCTCAATACTGCCTCACTGGTAAAGAAGGCTCACCAGCGTCTCTTCTTCCTGAGGAGACTGAGGAAAGCCCACCTGTCCCCTCACATTCTGGTGAACTTTTACCGGTGTGCTATTGAAAGCATCCTCACCAACTGCATCACAGTGTGGTACGGCAACTGCACTGTTTCCGACCGGAAAGGCTGCAGAGGGTGGAGAAAACCACCCAACGCATCGTTGGACTACCCCTCCCTGCAATAAACACCACCCACCACAAACGGTGTCTGAGGAAGGTACAACACATAGTGGATGACCCCTCTCACCCCAACCAGGGACTGTCAAGCAGCTTAGGAACAGCTTCTTCCCCTCAGCTGTCATCTCCCTGAACTCTGCACCACGAAGACAGCCCCCCCCCCCTCTGCTGCTGCCCCCCCCCCTCTGCCGTATATATATATATATATATATATATATATACCTATTATTATTATTATGCTCATATCCCATTTAATACCTAGTAGACTGTCTTTTAGCAACTGTACACTGTAAATGATATATATAACATGCACTTTACTGCAACATTTACACTCTGGTTAGATGATAAATGATTTTCTCTGTACTGTACTTGTGCTGTGAAATGACAACACATTAGAATCTAATCTAATCTAATCTAATCTTCCCTCAGTATTTTCAGCGTGCATGCGCACCTGGTAATGAGCTGAGAGGCTCCTCCCTCAGTGTTCACCTGGTAATGAGCTGAGAGGCTCCTCCCTCAGTGTTCTCCTGGTAATGAGCTGAGAGGCTCCTCCCTCAGTGTTCACCTGGTAATGAGCTGAGAGGCTCCTCCCTTAGTGTTCACCTGGTAATGAGCTGAGAGGCTCCTCCCTCAGTGTTCACCTGAGAGGCTCCTCCCTCAGTGTTCACCTGGTAATGAGCTGAGAGGCTCCTCCCTCAGTGTTCACCTGGTAATGAACTGAGAGGCTCCTCCCTCAGTGTTCACCTGGTAATGAGCTGAGAGGCTCCTCCCTCAGTGTTCACCTGGTAATGAACTGAGAGGCTCCTCCCTCAGTGCTCTCCTGGTAATGAGCTGAGAGGCTCCTCCCTCAGTGTTCACCTGGTAATGAGCTGAGAGGCTCCTCCCTCAGTGTGTACCTGAGAGGCTCCTCCCTCAGTGTTCACCTGGTAATGAACTGAGAGGCTCCTCCCTCAGTTTTCACCTGGTAATGAACTGAGAGGCTCCTCCCTCAGTGTTCACCTGAGAGGCTCCTCCCTCAGTGTTCACCTGGTAATGAACAGAGAGGCTCCTCCCTCAGTGTTCACCTGAGAGGCTCCTCCCTCAGTGTTCACCTGGTAATGAGAGGCTCCTCCCTCAGTGTTCACCTGGTAATGAATGTTTCCACCTGTTTGGTGTTTCCACCAAACAGGCTTTATTTTTAAATTCATACATATATATATATACATGTGTATATAATATATATATATATATATATATATATATATATATATATATATATGTATATATATGTGTATATATACATATATATATACTATATATATATGTGTATATATACACATATATATATAGATATATATATCTATATATATCTATATATATGGTTGATCTATGGTTGGGGAAGATCAATGTCTGTGTTAAAGGGGAATGGTCAGATATCACTATACTATTATAATCACACGACTGTACCAAAGGGAGTACAGTCTTGTCCAAGAAAATTATCTATGAGTGAAAAAGTATGATGGACAGGTGAAAAGAAAGAATATTCTCTCTTAGTAGGGTACAGAAATCACCATGGGTCAGATATCGCACAGGACTCCAAAAATCTCTTTATGCACTCAGCTGATTTAGATTTAGGGGTTATTCTATTAGAAGATGTGTCCAGGTTTATTATGCAATTAAAATCGCCAGATCAGATCAGTTGGTGGGTGTCTAAGTGGGGTATAGTTGACAGAAATATGTTCATAAAGGTAATATCATCCCAGTTTGGGCCATAAACACAAGCAAGTGTCACATATAAGTTATGAAGTTTACCCAGCACAATAATAAAGCGTCCATTAGGATCTGAAATGGTTTCAGACGCCACAAATGGTATCGATTTCCGAATCAAGATTGCAGCCCCCCTGGCCTTACTCTGACAGTGTGAGGGTATACCTGCCCAACCCAGCCCCCCTGGCCTTACTCTGACAGTGTGAGGGTATACCTGCCCAACCCAGCCCCCCTGGCCTTACTCTGACAGTGTGAGGGTATACCTGCCCAACCCAGCCCCCCTGGCCTTACTCTGACAGTGTGAGGGTATACCTGCCCAACCCAGCTCCCCTGGCCTTACTCTGACAGTGTGAGGGTATATCTGCCCAACCCAACCCCTCCTCAGGCCAGTAAGGAAGGCTATGTCTGTTTTTAAATGCTTAAGATGGGCAAGTACCCTAGTAGGTTTAATAGGATGATTTAGTCCCTTCACATTCCAATTAGTAAAGTTAGTTGACGGCCCACTCCCCCAAGAGGGTGTGCCTGACCATGGCTGTCTAAGTACATGATATTAAACGGGCATAACATTGTGTCCATCAAGTAGAAGAACAGGTGGACTCTGTGACTCTGGCAAGGACAACATAAGAAGGGGGGAGAACAAGTACAAGTGGATGGAGACAGAAACAGAGAAAACAATAACACAACGTTCAACAAGAAAAACATACTTACCCCCCACCCCCAGCACAACCCCAAACCAAGTGCATGAACCCCAGGGCAAAGCCACTCACTAGCTTGGGTCTCTGGCTAAAACTTAACCAACCCAAAGCTCAGCAGACAACAAAAGTACAATTAAGCAGTGCAAAACCCCATGTGTAATACAAATAGCATGGTAGTATATACTTAGGTACTATAACGATTTGTAAGGAGAACAAGAGATACACACTTTATGTTATTAAATAACACAAAAGGCTACCCAACATAGAAGGTACAACATACCATGTGGCACACAAATAGTAAGTAAGTGTGAAAGAAGGAGAACAAACTTAAATAACCACTTGATGATACTGACTTAAACATAGCCTATATTGTTTAATCAAATAGAACATTCTGAAATGTATTTATATAATTGTGAAGTGTATTTATAATAGAGGAAAAACAAAAGCAAATCAATAAGAAAACTATTAATTTCAATGGAACTCAGCCCATTGGTGGCTGAGGAGAGCATAGAACTGCTTGGTGCCACCTACTGGACACCGCTACACATAGGCCTGAACATTCACACAACTGCCATTTTTCACATTACAATTTAAATGTTGATATATTTAAATGTCTAATCCCGAAGAGTCAATGATCAAAACAAAGTGAAATGCTTAAACCACAACAACTTACATAAGCAAGCTATTGCATTGGTCTCAAACCATCATTACCTGATATCTGGTCACGGTAGTGGTATAATGTTATTTTGTACGTAAGACATGGCCATTTCAGGATCCTCAAAGGATGTTTCCTTCCCCCAAACGTGATCCGAAATTTAGCCGGAATGCGGAGGCCAAATTTGACGTCTGGAATATTTTGAATAAGCCGCTTCACGTCCGAGAAAGCAGCTCGCTTCTTGGCGACCAATGGCGCAAAATCGGGCAAAATGTACACGCGTATTCTTGTAAAATAGCTGCTACTTCTGACTAGA
Source organism: Muraenolepis orangiensis (assembly GCA_027704905.1). Taxonomy (NCBI): domain Eukaryota; kingdom Metazoa; phylum Chordata; class Actinopteri; order Gadiformes; family Muraenolepididae; genus Muraenolepis; species Muraenolepis orangiensis. The sequence goes on along the minus strand of CM051002.1, from coordinate 36,372,088 downwards.
AAGGAGAAGGATGCGATCCTTGACGTCTCCATGATGCACTAGAGTTACGAACGGCCTGGGCCTCTCTCCTTCTCAGGGTTTGGTGCCAGTGTTCGATGTGGAACCTCCTCCAGTTCCAGGATCTCCTTCAGAACCCCCGCGGGTCATTTCCTTAATTTCCTCAATCCCAACTAGGCGGACGTTCTGAAGACTACGGCCTTCCAAATCCAAGCATGTGTCCCTCAAACGAGACACCTCAGACTTTAGACCTTTTACCGGAGCTTTGAGGACCAAGACCGACGAGCTCCATTCCGTGGCAGAATGTTCTAGGTCATCAATGCATGTAGCATTCTGCGCACTAGCAGAGCAGAAGTCTGAGTGTCCATTTTTGTGCTCAAAGATGCAATCGCCGTCATAACTGCACTGAATCTGGGGAGAGGGTCTTCAACGCTAGCTTGAATACTCTTCTTGCTCTTGTCGCGACTAGCCATTATAAAAAGATCGTGTAGAAACGTTCTCTCTTTGCCCAAATCCCTCGACCAAACGTAGCCACCACGCTAACAAAGTATATAAAAGTATTTTCTTTGTGTTTTACACACAAAAATAACATGAACACGAATAAATAAAAGTTGCCTGAAGAGCTCCGGACTTCGCCGCCTCACATCTTGAACGTCAACCGGAGGTCCTCCAATCGCTTTTTAAGGTCAAACTCGCTCCATTTCTCCATGGGAGAGACGAGCCGTGAGGCAGGACACGCTCTGCCCCGCCTCAGACTGCCTCGCCTCGGATGGTCTGGAGCGCGGGCACGAAGCGCGTGCCTGTTACCATCTCTCTGTCATGTTTGTAGATCCCTTCTTTACATGTGTGCTCGCCATCCATAGTCTCTCAATAATGTATCGATTATGTATGATATTGAGGCTCGCTGGCCATTAAAAAGCACCAGGGGGTCGATCTTGAGCCCATGTGATGGTGACTCCCTCTCATCATAAAGAGAGTCTCCATTGAGTCTCTATTTAACCACTGTGCATTATATATTACCATGTACTTTACTGCAACATTTGCACTCTGCAATGACAATACATTTGAATCTAATCTAATCCAACCTAACATGACGTTAGTGTTATTGTTGAAGGTTTGAGCAGCGGCGGGGCCTGGTCCTCAAGTGGCTGTAGAGGCTGATGCTGAAAGCCCCTCAGCCTCCCTATGGAGGACCAAGTAGCCTAACCCCTGGGTGAAGCTAAAGGAGAGCTAGTCCCCTCAGCCTCTCTATGGAGGACCAAGTAGCCTAACCCCTGGGTGAAGCTAAAGGAGAGCTAGTCCCGTCAGCCTCCCTATGGAGGATCAAGTAGCCTAACCCCTGGGTGAAGCTAAAGGAGAGCTAGTCCCGTCAGCCTCCCTATGGAGGATCAAGTAGCCTAACCCCTGGGTGAAGCTAAAGGAGAGCTAGTCCCCTCAGCCTCCCTATGGAGGATCAAGTAGCCTAACCCCTGGGTGAAGCTAAAGGAGAGCTAGTCCCGTCAGCCTCCCTATGGAGGATCAAGTAGCCTAACCCCTGGGTGAAGCTAAAGGAGAGCTAGTCCCGTCAGCCTCCCTATGGAGGATCAAGTAGCCTAACCCCTGGGTGAAGCTAAAGGAGAGCTAGTCCCCTCAGCCTCCCTATGGAGGATCAAGTAGCCTAACCCCTGGGTGAAGCTAAAGGAGAGCTAGTCCCCTCAGCCTCTCTATGGAGGACCAAGTAGCCTAACCCCTGGGTGAAGCTAGCTCCGCTCCCTGGGGATCGGGGCCGTTGGACGAGCAGGAGTGTTAAGTTTCCTGCTAAATCTCCAGATGTTTTACCATCTCTACTGCAGTGAGACATGGTTTAAGGTTTCATGTTCCATATTACAATGGGCTGATATATGAGAGGGCTTTGTACCAGGCTGAATAAAGAGCTAAACAGTTAATAACACTGTCCTGTCTTCATATGTAACATCAGATGAGAGGTAGAGGGGGTACACAGCAGGAGGTACAATGTGTGAGGGGTACAGGACCTTAAATAGTTAATAACACTGTCTTGTCTTCATATGTAACATCTGGTGAGAGGTAGGTGAAAGGCGGCGTACGCGATGGCTGCCGTGTTGCGAGCTCCCGCACGACGACGCATTTTTTTGTGTTGTATTGTTTTTATCGCGACTATCCGTACAGAAAGTTAGCAGCATGTTCACATGCGCAGGAAAGCGCGGGAAGCGAGCCGGCGTGCTAGTCAGGCTGAGATGTCGATCCGATCGCCCCCCACTACCCACCATTCTACTGGCTAATGTACAGTCTCTGGACAATAAGTTAAGCGAACTACAGGCTCGTATTCAATTCCACCGGGAAACTAAGGACAATTGTATCATCTGTCATGGATGTCGGAGGGGGTTACCGACGAGCTATCGAGCCGACGGGGCCAGAACAAAGGCTCTCCGGTACAGATCGCGGAGGGGGGGTATGTCTCATGATAAACAGACCTTGGTGCACCCAAAGTCATGTACATCCCCTCAAGTCTTTCTGTCGGGACTTCAATATACAACCAGCGGTGCGTAGACATTGCCCACCCCAGCCACGAACTGTACTCACTGTTACCGTCAGGCAGGCGATACCGCAATATCAAGTGCCGTACAAATAGACTCGGAGACAGCCTCCACAGTCAGGCCATCAGGCTGCTGAACAAGGGCCTATAGCATATAACAATGTAGATTTTATTACATTGATCTATATATACGGTATATTGCTCTTTTTCTGTGATGATATATTGCATTTTATATATTGCATTTTTTTTTTGCAGTTTTGTCGTCTGTCGTCGGGTATTGCACATACGATTTTCACTCATTGCTTATACTTATTGCTGTAAACTGTGAAGTGACAATAAACCTAACTTGAACTTGAACTTGTACTAGAGGGGGTACACAGCAGGAGGTTACATGTTTGAGAGCTTCATGTTTAGTCAAGTTATAAAGTCATGAAAATAATGAATGAATTAATTCACTTATTTAAAGGGAAATAGCGTGTGTATAAATCAATTCACTTATTTAAAGGGAAATAGCTTATGTTTAAATCCATCCATCCATCTTCTCCCGCTTATCCGTAATGGGGTGGCAGAGGTAGCAGCTCCAGCAGGGGACTCCAAACTTGGACCAGCTCTGACTGGGGGATCCCGAGGCGTTCCCAGGCCAGTGTGGAGATGTAATCACCCCACCTGTACCTCGGTCTGCCCCGTGGTCTCTTCCCAGTTGGATGTGCCTGGAAAACCTCCCTCGGGAGGCGACCAGGAAGCATCCTTACTAGATGAACCACCTCAACTGGCTCCTTTCTACGTGAAGGAGCAGCGGCTCTACTCCGAGTCTCTCACGAGTGACTGATCTTCTCACCCTATCCCTCAGGGAGATACCAGCCACCCTCCTGAGGAAACTCATTTCGGCCGCTTGTATTCGCGATCTCGTCCTTTCGGTCATTACCCATTGCTCATGGCCATAGGTGAGGGTAGGAACGAAGACTGATCGGTAGATCGAGAGCTTTGCCTTCTGGCTCAGCTCTCTTTTGGTTACAACGGTGCGCCAAAGTGCACCCAATACCGCTCCCGCTGCACCTATTCTCCTGTCAATCTCACGCTCCATCCTCCCCTCACTCGAGAACAAGACCCCGAGATACTTGAACTCCTTCACTTGGGGTAAGGACTCCCTCCCTACTTGGAGTAGACAATCCACCGGTTTCCTGCTAAGAACTGATCCTCATCCCAGCCGCTTCACACTCCACTGCAAACCGATCCAGTGAGTGCTGAAGGTCACATACTGATGACACAAAGGAAGACCACATCATCTGCAAACAGCAGCGATTCAATCCTGAGCCCACCATACTGAAACCCCTCCCCTCCATGACTACGCCTTGAAATCCTGTCCATAAAAATCACAAACAGGATGGGTGACAAAGCACAGCCCTGGCGGAGGCCAACACCCACTGAGAACAGGCTGACTTAGTAGTAATATCAGTAGTGACCCCCGCACCCCGTACTCCCGCAGCACCCCCACAGTATCTCCCAGGGGACCCGATCATATGCCTTCTCCAAATCCACAAAACACATGTAGACCGGATGGGCCCCAAGCCCCCTCCAGGATCCTTGGAGGGGAAAGCTGGTCTGTTGTTCCACGACCAGGGCGGAATCCACATTGTTCCCCTTCATTCTGTGTGTATAAATCAATTCACTTATTTAAAGGGAAATAGCGTGTGTATAAATCAGTGGCCAACCAGAACTGGACTCCCCCCCCCCCACCCCAATCAAAGGGGTCAAGAATCACGGCTCTTTTTTTTTTTTTTGCGTTGTTCTAGTTACACACACACATACACACACACACACACACTATCGGACGTCCCAGAGGCAGTCACAGTTCAAGTTGTCCACTAGTTCTCAAAGCACACTGTCCATGTAGTGAAGTAACAGCACAACACACACCACCACGCAGGCTATTGATGCAGTCACACAGCTACTGTAGCTGCTACATGTTACACACAATCAATACTACTGGGATATCCTGTGGTGTTCCTCCATTATTAACGTCATCAACCGCTAGTTAGCACTAACCCCCCATCACACCACAGTAGTTCTATGTCGTTCTAAAGAATACAGTAGAACAGGCTGGGACGGCGTGGTTTGATTGTCTGCTCACAGTCTCACATTCATGTTGTCCTGTTCACCTGTCACAGATCCCACTGATGGAACCTCCGTCTCAACGGAACCGGGTCTTTATGTTCCACTGATGGAACCTCCGTCTCAACGGAACCGGGTCTTTATGTTCCACTGATGGAACCGTCTCAACGGAACCGGGTCTTTATGTCCCACTGATGGAACCTCCGTCTCAACGGAACCGGGTCTTTATGTCCCACTCCGTCTCAACGGAACCGGGTCTTTATGTTCCACGCCTACAGAACCAAAGCAGTGTTCGCTGTCAATAGCAGTGGCGGCTCGTCCATAGGGGCGCAGGGGCGCCGCCCCACCTGGTTGAGAGAGGAAAAAACAAACAAAAAAAAAAAATTATAATAATTGTGTTTTTTTATTTTTTATTTTTTTGATCCCTAAAAATAAACTAAACATGTTTAAAATGAATAATAATTACTCATTTTATGTATGTTTGTGTTTAAAATGCACAATAACGTTAATATAGCAAATATAAATCATTGTTGTGCGTGCTATTCTCCCCCCTCGTTTGTCATTGACGTCACTCTCATAGAAATTTGGTACCTACCTCCAAACCTGGGCGCACTGCCGTGCGCCCAGGTTTGGAGGTAGGTACCAAATTTGATAGGCAATGTAGCCTATCAAGGGTCAAGGTTTTGAGGTAGGTACCAAATTTGATAGGCAATGTAGCCTATCAAGGGTCAAGGTTTTGAGGTAGGTACCAAATTTGATAGGCAAATGTAGCCTATCAAGGGTCCTGAATACGATCTCTGGGAGCGCATTTCATTGCGCCCGAACAAGGAAAACCAGTCACGCATGCGCCACTCAAATTGAGTGGCGCATGCGTGAGCAAATTGAGTGGCGCATGCCAAGACCCATGTTCGGGTCTTGCTGTCTGAGGAAAGGTACGTTGTTGTTTGTTTTTGTCCCGATTATAGTTTTACATTTATTTTTATTGTGGACGATGTAAACGTAAAGTAAAGGGGATAAGAAATGTTGGTCTTGCTGTATAAACATGCAGCTTGTGTCATTTGTATGTAAACGGTGTGGATTGGGGTTTTGTAAGTTTATCGTGGACACGTGCTTCCCCAATGCTAGCTACAGGGTCCTCCGTGTGTTTGTCTGCTAATATAGGCTGTGGTCGAATGTATTAAGCATTTGTATTCTATTTAATTAGTTAAATTCAGAAGCATTTGTTAATGAGTCAGTTCTTGCTGCGTCTTGCTGTCTGAGGAGAGGAGATTGAGACCTGTGTGTGTGGGAGAGACCTCATGTTGCAAGTTTGTTCTTTTTTTGTTCTGTACAGGACACAGCCATTACACTAGCTACCATGGACAATTCTGTCAAATCCCTCAAAGCAACACCATTTGAAAGACGAACACTGCAAGAAAAACTCAGAGTGAAAGAGTTTGGACCTCATCAGCCTGACATCAGCATTCAGCAACCAGCAACAGACAGAGGAGGGCTATATATTCGGTCGTTTTCCAGAACCTGGTTTGCTAAGTGGTTCTTGTATAGCATAGGTACATAGATTAAACTGTATATTGTATAGTAGTGTAGTGTACATAGGACCCAGTACCTTTTAATTTGTAAGCTTAACATTGTATTGCATTTTATCTCAGGACTTGTATCAGGTCTATTTTATTATCTTCTATTTTGTTCTAATTACTTTTGCACAATCGAATGTAAGACCATATTTAGGTATTATTTTTGATGGCACACTGGGTAGTCTTTCTAATATAAGACCATATTTTTTTCTTATGTTTATTTTCTACTAGGCACCATATAATAAATGTTCTTTCACCATAAGTTTCAAGTTTGTTTATTTGTCACAACAAAATACAGAATACTGATTGATTGTGCTACATACAGTAAAAATAAAGTAAAAAAAGAAATTAAGCAGTAAGTAAAGGAATGTTCAGTCAATATACATATATACAATACAGAGTAGAATGAGTAACGGTGAGGTTTATATTATGTATAGTTTTTAATTAGCCCTCTCGGTCGTTTACATGGTGAAATGGCGCCACCGTCTGGGCAAATCCGGTATTGCACAGCAGATATGATTTTAAAAAAAATGTTTTACCCCTGCGCCCCTCCTACTTCGGATGTCACCGGCCGCCACTGGTCAATAGCCACGTCTTTTCCCCACACTAAAACGCCACTCATACGCCTGTCTCACCCACACACCCACGCGCACGCACACGCACGCGCACACACACACCCACACACAAGCACACACACACGCACACGCACGCGCACACGCACCCACACACACCCACACACACACACACACACACACACACACACACACCCTAACCTCCCCAGTGGCAGGTGATCAGAGATGAGGGAGCCCTCATCCTATAGGCTACACTTCGTGGACCTTTGAGGTTTTTCTTGGAGGCAATCTTTGTGAAATTAATGAAAGTAAATATGAAGCTCTGACAATCAGTCTTTTTTGGTTAGACATGAAGGTTTGTATGAGATGACATGTCAAGTTTGTTCTTCTCATTCTTGTTATTGAGATTATGTGTTATGATAAGAATGATAGATGTTTGAAATCTATAAATCTATAGAGGTTTAAATATATAGGCAAATTAGATCATTAGTTAATTTCAACCCCTACAAGAGATCAAATTTGAAGTAAATGTGTATTCATTCTTGTTATTGAGGTGATGTCATGGTAAATAAGACACACTGTATGTTTCAATGTTTAAATGTATAAGAAAAATGAATTTGTTTATTTCAGCACCCAATCTGTTTGTTTAAAGCAAAAAGTCCCATTTTGACAGAATGAGGTCTCACTTTACCATCTAACACTATATCACTATATCTATATATTCTATATATATATATATATATCCTCTATATCCTCTAAAAGGTTTGGGGTTTGGTCAGTTGAGGTTTGAAGATATGTCATTTTGTCTGTGTTTCGTATTTTTTCATTTGAATTTTTACATTGTGTAAAAGACAACCTAAGCTTTAAAAAAGATGTGTTATGTTGTTATAATAGGCTATATGTCATCAAGATTATAGTAAAACATTACGAGAACATGCAATTTCCAAAACTGTCCCACTTTACCAATGTTCACCCCAAAATAAATTCAGTTTTTGCTGTTCCAACTCGGAGTGCTGTCAGTTTAATATGTTTTAACATGTTAATACACTAACAGCTTATTATAATATTGGGCTTGTTTTTGAAGCTGCAGTTACTTATTTGTCTCGTGAGAGTTGGCAGGTCCTCATTCCAGTTCAGCTGTACACATCTACCATCTCCCGAGAGAAGTCGATTCAGAAAGACAGGGCAAGCCAAATCAACTCTTCTCCTCTCTAGAACATTGCAAAATGACAATTTTTAATAATAATTGCAGAACGGGATGGACAGGAGCACATGTTGAGCAGGCTCAAAGTTCTAGAGCACCCTCCCTGTCCGAGCCAGTCCATGAAGTTCGTAAACAGACTAAATAGTTGCTACTACGTCCACTACGCTCATACACAGTTGGAGCCAGTTTGACAATATTTTCCCGAACGTATTAAGAGCTAGTTTGGTGTGATGGGGTATTAGCTTTGTCTCATAAGTGAGCAGGTCTTCTAGAATACCCCGGAACCGTGGGAACTTCTGAAAGAATACGCCCAATGGCTACTAATCAAAATAGGATTGGTTGATGGATGGAGGATTCTCCCCAGATACTCTTAGAATAATATCTGATTGGTTGCATTTTCCAACACAAAACCACTCAAATGCGCAGAGAACAGAAACAAGTCAGGGTAACACAGACGATATTATTAATTCTTTGATTTCAATTAAATAAATTTACATTTATAGCATTAATCAGATGTTTTAATTTTTTATTTTTGATCTGAGGATTCCAGGGCCTTCTCTGAATACCTTGAAGGCCCTGACGGTTCCCCACTGGTATAAAGACACCGTTTCTCTCTCCCATGGATTGGAAGCCTGCAGTTTTCCTCATCAAATGAATGGCAGCCATTTGAACTTGGCCCTGTCCTTGGCACTGTCCATCCAATGTTGTCCAAAGTACATAAAACATGATGCAATATGTACGTAATGAACCGTATATTAACCGTATCCATGGTGACAGGCATAGTAGCAGACATAGTAGCATATCATTATAAACAGAACGTAAATTAATTAAAATGATTCTCTCTCTTATTAATGAAAACCTTCTTATAAGTTAATTCATGTCCACGTCTGTGGAAGAAGTTTCAATCTGCTGAGGGTATTTTTTAATCAAAATTCAGCTTAATGGAATATATTTATATTTTAAATCTTAATTATTATGGGCCATTTCCTACCAACTATAAGCACACACACACACACACACACACACACACACACACACACACACACACACACACACACACACACACACACCAGCTGGGAGGAGACCACGGGGCAGACCAAGGTACAGGTGGGGGGAGGAGACCACGGGGCAGACCAAGGTACAGGTGGGAGGAGACCACGGGGCAGACCAAGGTCCAGGTGGGGGGAGGAGACCACGGGGCAGACCAAGGTCCAGGTGGGGGGAGGAGACCAGGGGGCAGACCAAGGTCCAGGTGGGAGGAGGAGACCACAGGGCAGACCAAGGTCCAGCTGGGAGGAGGAGACCACGGGGCAGACCAAGGTACAGGTGGGAGGAGGAGACCACGGGGCAGACCAAGTGGGAGGAGACCACGGGGCAGACCAAGGTCCAGGTGGGAGGAGGAGACCACGGGGCAGACCAAGTGGGAGGAGACCACGGGGCAGACCAAGGTCCAGGTGGGAGGAGACCAGGGGCAGACTGAGGTACAGGTGGGAGGAGGAGACCACGGGGCAGACCAAGGTACAGGTGGGAGGAGACCACGGGGAGAGAGAGAGAGAGAGAGAGAGAGAGAGAGAGAGAGAGAGAGAGAGAGAGAGAGGGGTGGTTGGGGTTCTGCCAAGTGCATCAACGTGTAACCCAACCTTGTGGAAACCTCTTCAACACTCACACACACACACACACACACACACACACACACACACACACACACACACACACACGGTTTCAACCCACTCAGTGTGGTTAAAGCTATAAATAGGATTAGGTATGTCAAATATTTAAAAAAATCGTGACATTTGACAAAAATAATAATATATACCATATATATATTAAACATGCCTGACTGGACCTTCCCCAGTCCAATGGAAACTAGACTATATGGCTTCTCACATGTAGTAGTTTGACTATTTATAAATACACTTGTACTTTCTATAAAGCTGCCCACATGTCCCAGCTGCAGACGGCTCTCCCCCAGCAGCCTCCCTGGTGTGTGGAGGTTCTCAATAGAGACAAGAGCCCTAAAATAATAGAACACACACCAAGAAGTCCCTATTCCATGAGCCCACCGCTTCCAGTAGGAAACAAGTTGGATTAGTATTCGTTTTGTCTTGTAATTTGATCTACATTTGAGATTAAGAATTACACATTTATAAAATAGTTGTTAGTTGGCAAATTGTGACTTTATGGTTATTAAATGGTATGCTTATCTATAGGTTTATGTATGTTTACTGTAGTCGTGATCCTGTACCCTGGACAGAGGCCCATCTGGGGAACCACGTGGTATATTGGGCCATGGCATATTACATTGCAGCTACTACACGTTCCTTTTCATATTATTAAGTTTCCATTAGATTATAACTCACTGAATATTTTCCGATGTGTTGGAGAGCGATCTGCTGCCGTCTGGTGGCCGTCAGGAGTATTGTTGTTGCTGGGCAGAATTGTGCCCAATTATGTATATTGATGTGTTCTTGCAAGTATGAGCTCTACCGAGTCGGTTATATCACATTATATCACATTATATCACATTATATCACATTATATCCCCATCGCGGAATAACAACACTTCGCTATAGCCTCGTCTACAGTCCAATAGTCCTAAGGGTTAAAAACGGTCCTGGTCTCCTGGAGGAGCCCTGTTCATACATGCTGACACCTTCATCTCCAGGACTCGATCTATATATCTATCTATATATAGATCGATATATCTATCGATATATAGATCTATATATAGATCTATATATCGATCTATATATCGATCTAACCAGTGACGTATATATCATATATATATGATATATATGATATATATGACATGATATTTTTATAGTCAATATCGCTGAGTTGGTGTATTTTCCGGAAAGACGCGAAGGATCGATCCCTCCCAACCTGATCATCGATCTCTCTGCACGTCACCGATGGACTCACTTCTATCACATGTCCTCACGCTCCATAGTCTAGTCATGTATTCATAGTCTAGTCATGTATTCATAGTCTAGTCATGTATTCACCGATGGACTCACTTCTATCACATGTCCTCACGCTCCATAGTCTAGTCATGTATTCATAGTCTAGTCATGTATTCATAGTCTAGTCATGTATTCACCGATGGACTCACTTCTATCACATGTCCTCACGCTCCATAGTCTAGTCATGTATTCATAGTCGAGTCATGTATTCATAGTCTAGTCATGTATTCACCGATGGACTCACTTCTATCACATGTCCTCACGCTCCATAGTCTAGTCATGTATTCATAGTCTAGTCATGTATTCATAGTCTAGGTCATGTATTCATAGTCTAGTCATGTATTCATAGTCTAGTCATGTATTCATAGTCTAGTCATGTATTCACCGATGGACTCACTTCTATCACATGTCCTCACACTCCATAGTCTCGTCATGTATTCATAGTCTAGTCATGTATTCATAGTCTAGGTCATGTATTCATAGTCTAGTCATGTATTCATAGTCTAGTCATGAATTCATAGTCTAGTCATGTATTCATAGTCTAGTCATGTATCCATAGTCTAGTCATGTATTCATAGTCTAGTCATGTATTCATAGTCTAGTCATGTATCCATAGTCTAGTCATGTATTCATAGTCTAGTCATGTATTCATAGTCTAGTCATGTATCCATAGTCTAGTCATGTATTCATAGTCTAGTCATGAATTCATAGTCTAGTCATGTATTCATAGTCTAGGTCATGTATTCATAGTCTAGTCATGTATTCATAGTCTAGTCATGTATTCACCGATGGACTCACTTCTATCACATGTCCTCACGCTCCATAGTCTAGTCATGTATTCATAGTCTAGTCATGTATTCATAGTCTAGTCATGTATTCATAGTCTAGGTCATGTATTCATAGTCTAGTCATGTATTCATAGTCTAGTCATGTATTCATAGTCTAGGTCATGTATTCATAGTCTAGTCATGTATTCATAGTCTAGTCATGTATTCACCGATGGACTCACTTCTATCACTTGTCCTCACGCTCCATAGTCTAGTCATGTATTCATAGTCTAGTCATGTATTCATAGTCTAGTCATGTATTCATAGTCTAGTTATGTATCCATAGTCTAGTCATGTATTCATAGTCTAGTCATGTATTCATAGTTTACATTTACATTTAGGGCATTTGGCAGACGCTTTTATCCAAAGCGACTTACAAGGTGTCTAGGTCATGTATTCATAGTCTAGTCATGTATTCATAGTCTAGTCATGTATTCATAGTCTAGTCATGTATTCATAGTCTAGTCATGTATCCATAGTCTAGTCATGTATTCATAGTCTAGTCATGTATTCATAGTCTAGGTCATGTATTCATAGTCTAGTCATGTATTCATAGTCTAGTCATGTATTCATAGTCTAGTCATGTATCCATAGTCTAGTCATGTATTCATAGTCTAGGTCATGTATTCATAGTCTAGTCATGTATCCATAGTCTAGTCATGTATTCATAGTCTAGTCATGTATTCATAGTCTAGTCATGTATCCATAGTCTAGTCATGTATTCATAGTCTAGTCATGTATCCATAGTCTAGTCATGTATTCATAGTCTAGGTCATGTATTCATAGTCTAGTCATGTATTCATAGTCTAGTCATGTATTCATAGTCTAGTCATGTATTCATAGTCTAGTCATGTATTCACCGATGGACTCACTTCTATCACATGTCCTCACGCTCCATAGTCTAGTCATGTATTCATAGTCTAGTCATGTATTCATAGTCTAGTCATGTATCCAGTCTAGTCATGTATTCATAGTCTAGTTCATGTATTCATAGTCTAGTCATGTATTCATAGTCTAGGTCATGTATTCAGTCTAGTCATGTATTCATAGTCTAGTCATGTATCCATCGTCTAGTTCATGTATTCATAGTCTAGTCATGTATTCATAGTCTGTTCATGTATCCATAGTCTAGTCATGTATTCATAGTCTAGTCATGTATTCATAGTCTAGGTCATGTATTCATAGTCTAGTCATGTATTCATAGTCTAGGTCATGTATTCATAGTCTAGTCATGTATTCATAGTCTAGTCATGTATTCACCGATGGACTCACTTCTATCACATGTCCTCACACTCCATAGTCTAGTCATGTATTCATAGTCTAGTCATGTATTCATAGTCTAGGTCATGTATTCATAGTCTAGTCATGTATTCATAGTATAGTCATGTATTCATAGTCTAGGTCATGTATTCATAGTCTAGTCATGTATTCACCGATGGACTCACTTCTATCACATGTCCTCACGCTCCATAGTCTAGTCATGTATTCATAGTCTAGTCATGTATTCATAGTCTAGTCATGTATCCATAGTCTAGTCATGTATTCATAGTCTAGGTCATGTATTCATAGTCTAGTCATGTATTCATAGTCTAGTCATGTATTCATAGTCTAGGTCATGTATTCATAGTCTAGGTCATGTATTCAGTCTAGTCATGGTTTCATAGTCTAGTCATGTATTCATAGTCTAGTCATGTATCCATAGTCTAGTCATGTATTCATAGTCTAGTCATGTATTCATAGTCTAGGTAATGTATTCATAGTCTAGTCATGTATTCATAGTCTAGGTCATGTATTCATAGTATAGTCATGTTTTCATAGTCTAGTCATGTATTCATAGTCTAGTCATGTATTCATAGTCTAGTCATGTATCCAGTCTAGTCATGTATTCATAGTCTAGTTCATGTATTCATAGTCTAGTCATGTATTCATAGTCTAGGTCATGTATTCAGTCTAGTCATGTATTCATAGTCTAGTCATGTATCCATAGTCTAGTTCATGTATTCATAGTCTAGTCATGTATTCATAGTCTGTTCATGTATCCATAGTCTAGTCATGTATTCATAGTCTAGGTCATGTATTCATAGTCTGGTCATGTATTCATAGTCTAGTCATGTATTCATAGTCTAGGTCATGTATTCATAGTCTAGTAATGTATTCACCGATGGACTCACTTCTATCACATGTCCTCACACTCCATAGTCTAGTCATGTATTCATAGTCTAGTCATGTATTCATAGTCGAGTCATGTATCCATAGTCTAGTCATGTATTCATAGTCTAGTCATGTATTCATAGTCTAGGTCATGTATTCATAGTCTAGTCATGTATTCATAGTATAGTCATGTATTCATAGTCTAGGTCATGTATTCATAGTCTAGTCATGTATTCATAGTATAGTCATGTATTCATAGTCTAGGTCATGTATTCATAGTCTAGTCATGTATTCACCGATGGACTCACTTCTATCACGTCCTCACGCTCCATAGTCTAGTCATGTATTCATAGTCTAGTCATGTATCCATAGTCTAGTCATGTATTCATAGTCTAGGTCATGTATTCATAGTCTAGTCATGTATTCATAGTCTAGGTCATGTATTCATAGTCTTGGTCATGTATTCAGTCTAGTCATGTAATCATAGTCTAGTCATGTATTCATAGTCTAGTCATGTATCCATAGTCTAGTCATGTATTCATAGTCTAGTCATGTATTCATAGTCTAGGTCATGTATTCATAGTCTAGTCATGTATTCATAGTATAGTCATGTATTCATAGTCTAGTCATGTATTCATAGTCTAGTCATGTATCCATAGTCTAGGTCATGTATTCATAGTATAGTCATGTATTCATAGTCTAGTCATGTATTCATAGTATAGTCATGTATTCATAGTCTAGTCATGTATTCATAGTATAGTCATGTATTCATAGTCTAGTCGTGTATTCATAGTCTAGGTCATGTATTCATAGTCTAGTCATGTATCCACAGTCTAGGTCATGTATTCATAGTATAGTCATGTATTCATAGTCTAGTCATGTATTCATAGTCTAGTCATGTATTCACCGATGTGTAGAACATATTAGTCTGATCTGACATGAGGCCGCTCTGCCTCCCTGGGGCGTTACAGACAGAGGGCATTGTGGGTAATATGCTAATAAGAAAGTCAAGTGCACCGCATCAGTCCGTTTATATAAGATTATATCGATTATATAAAATTAGATTATATAAGATTATATAAGATTATATATAGAAGATAAAACATTTCTCAGTTTCTAAATTATTTAATTTTTTTTAACTACATTTGTCTTTGTTGCGGACTGTATAAAGTTGAATTTGTATTGAATGAGTATGAATTGTGATGTCAAATTAAGAACACACGGAGGGTGCAGAGCGCTCTCTCTGAGCCGCTACACCACCTTACCTGCGTGTGTGTGTGTGTGGATATGGGATATGAAACATAAGCAGTAGTCAATGTGCAAGCGGACAGTTGAATGGTGAATTGATGCTCCTCGGTTGAGTTCATATATTTGTAAATCTGACTAAGAAAGAGTCAGTGCCTCCCAGCCTCGAACCTCAGCGCACGTCACTGGACCTCACCTGTATCCAGGTGTATCTGGATCTCACCTGTATCTAGGTGTATCTGGATCTCACCTGTATCTAGGTGTATCTAGATCTCACCTGTATCCAGGTGTATCTGGATCTCACCTGTATCTAGGTGTATCTGGATCTCACCTGTATCTAGGTGTATCTGGATCTCACCTGTATCTAGGTGTATCTAGATCTCACCTGTATCTAGGTGTATCTGGATCTCACCTGTATCTAGGTGTATCTGGATCTCACCTGTATCCAGGTGTATCTGGATCTCACCTGTATCTAGGTGTATCTGGATCTCACCTGTATCCAGGTGTATCTGGATCTCACCTGTATCTAGGTGTATCTGGATCTCACCTATATCTACTGTAGGTGTATCTGGATCTCACCTGTATCTACTGTAGGTGTATCTAGATCTCACCTGTATCTACTGTAGGTGTATCTAGATCTCACCTGTATCTACGGTAGGTATATCTGGATCTCACCTGTATCTAGGTGTATCTGGATCTCACCTGTATCTAGGTGTATCTGGATCTCACCTGTAGCTAGGTGTATCTGGATCTCACCTGTATCCAGGTGTATCTGGATCTCACCTGTATCTAGGTGTATCTGGATCTCACCTATATCTACTGTAGGTGTATCTGGATCTCATCTGTATCTACTGTAGGTGTATCTAGATCTCACCTGTATCTACTGTAGGTGTATCTAGATCTCACCTGTATCTACTGTAGGTGTATCTAGATCTCACCTGTATCTACTGTAGGTATATCTAGATCTCACCTGTATCCAGGTGTATCTGGATCTCACCTGTATCTAGGTGTATCTAGATCTCACCTGTATCTAGGTGTATCTGGATCTCACCTGTATCTAGGTGTATCTGGATCTCACCTGTATCTAGGTGTATCTGGATCTCACCTGTATCCAGGTGTATCTGGATCTCACCTGTATCTAGGTGTATCTGGATCTCACCTGTATCTAGGTGTATCTGGATCTCACCTATATCTACTGTAGGTGTATCTGGATCTCACCTATATCTACTGTAGGTGTATCTGGATCTCACCTATATCTACTGTAGGTGTATCTGGATCTCACCTATATCCAGGTGTATTATCCAGGTGTATTACAAGAGATAGGTCTTGCATTGCACACAGATATCGAATCGATACTGTCCAATAACACATCAGTGGCTGATCACAGTCGGTTCTCATTTCCTAAATGCATTTCCCATCATAAGTAATTTATTCTCTAAATGCATTCCATCTCTTTTGCTCCAGTTCTCTTCAGAAAGGGGAAGTTCAAACACCTTGTATGCTCTGAAACCAACAGAAGACTCAACTAAAGAACCAGGATTCTAATGCAGAGGCGTTCTGTTTGTTGGTCAGACACCAGCCAGCTAACATGTCTAGTTGGACCCTAAAACAAACCCATCACGCATTTCTAAATAAGTGTAGCCATCATTCCTTTTTCTTCCATTTCTTTCTATACGAAGTAGACATGTTCATGAACACATGTTCATACAGATGTGTTGTATGGTGTGTGATCTAGATCTTAAGGTGCTGGTTCATTCAAGGTCAGATCACTTTGGATTTGGTCCTCGGGTCAGTGTGTAGGACAGCATCCAGGGTAGGGTGATGGTGTGCGTGTGATGGAGAGCAGCCAATGAGAGACGAGAGGCGAGGTCACGAGGTCCCACCGCGGTGGTGATGGCATGTCTTTAATGCTGGGCTCCACCCAGCATCAGGTGACGCTTGGAGGAAAACAACAACTGATTACAGCATCTCCTGGAAATGTGAAAACATGAGAAAACATGTGATGAAGCTCTTGTGTGAAAACCAGAACACAGCAGCATTATTATTTTCTAATTATATATACATATATATATATATATATATATATATATATATATATACATATACATATACATATATATATACATATACATATACATATATATATACATATATATATATATATACATATACATATATATACATATATATATATATATACATATATATACATATATATATATATACATATATATACATATATATATATATACATATACACATATATATATATATACATATACACATATATATATATATATATATACATATATACATATATATATATACATATATATATATATATACATATATATATATATATATATATATATACACACACATAGTATATATGTATAAATATACATAAACACACTTATATGTATATAGATATATATATATATATATATTCCAAGCCATCGCACAGAGAACTCTTCACCATCTTCTTTGTTGGTATATGGAATGCACGGATCGGTCAGAAAGAATAATTTCTTGTTTAAAAAAAAAAGAAATCATATTTATACGTAAAAAAAAAATCCAAAAGGATTCAAAGAAATACAATGAGAAACCCAACACAATGGTGAGAGAAATAAGTCATATTCTCATTAGCGCCTGCATTCCAACATAGAATAGAGCTGTTATGAACAGTACAGGGACGAACAACTCTGAATGAACTGGACACATCCGTCACTGGATAGACACATCCGTCACTGGATAGACACATCCACCACTGGATAGACACATCCGTCACTGGATAGACACATCCGTCACTGGATAGACACATCCACCACTGGATAGACACATCCGTCACTGGATAGACACATCCGTCACTGGATAGACACATCCGTTACTGGATAGACACATCCACCACTGGATATGGACACATCCACCACTGGATAGGACACATCCACCACTGGATATGGACACATCCACCACTGGATAGACACATCCACCACTGGATAGACACATCCACCACTGGATAGACACATCCACCACTGGATATGGACACATCCACCACTGGATAGACACATCCACCACTGGATATGGACACATCCACCACTGGATAGACACATCCACCACTGGATATGGACACATCCACCACTGGATAGACACATCCGCCACTGGATAGACACATCCGCCACTGGATAGACACATCCGCCACTGGATAGACACATCCGCCACTGGATAGACACATCCGTCACTAGATGACACATCCATCACTGGATAGACACATCCGCCACTGGATAGACACATCCGCCACTGGATAGACACATCCGCCACTGGATAGACACATCCATCACTGGATAGACACATCCGCCACTGGATAGACACATCCGTCACTGGATAGACACATCCATCACTGGATAGACACATCCGCCACTGGATAGACACATCCGCCACTGGATAGACACATCCGCCACTGGATAGACACATCCACCACTGGATAGACACATCCACCACTGGATAGACACATCCGCCACTGGATAGACACATCCGCCACTGGATAGACACATCCGCCACTGGATAGACACATCCGCCACTGGATAGACACATCCGCCACTGGATAGACACATCCACCACTGGATAGACACATCCGCCACTGGATAGACACATCCGCCACTGGATAGACACATCCGCCACTGGATAGACACATCCATATCCAGTAATGGATGTGTCTATATCCAGTGATGGATAAAGCTATTACTGGATTTGGATTTATCCATAACAGAATTTCAGATTTCAAGAAAAAAATAAAATCACACCAAAGAACGTGAAAGTCAACCAAACAAACAAATGAAAACAACCGAACGGACAACGAGGCGGCAGCACCATGATTAAGAAGACTTCCGGAAGTCTCCACCATCTGTATCAGAACAAACGTTACAGTGAGAACAAAGCACTAAAGTGAAAGGAAAACATTCAGGTGGGTGGTGAGAAATCAAGGAGACGGAACGGAGCGTCAGCTGGAAAGGGAACCCAAGGCTTGGTGGTGTGCAGATCCCATGGAATGATCCTCCTGCCCAGTCCCCGTCACAGACCAGAGGAGACATCTGCCCTCCGCCTCACAAATCCAGCATGTTTACTGCAGGACACATTGGCTCCCCATCACAACAACTCAAAAGAAGGGAAACTAAAGGCCAAGTAACCCCACGCTCTCTGAGAACTTTGTACAAGGAGTTTGTTTTTGTTGATTTGTTTTCACTTTTTTCGGCAATAGCAATGGCGCCGAGTCCCGGGATGGGGAGAAACACTGGAGGAGGGATTTCAAGTTACACGGTGATTTCTTCTTTAGAAGGTCTTTCACCCTTTAGGGGGTCCATCGTCACTGAGCAGCTGTGTGCAGGAGCATCATCAGTCCAACATGAGAGAGAACATACGAAAATAAACCACAGGAAGTCCTCGTTCCTCTTAGATCTGTACATCCCCTCCCCCACCTTCCCGAGCACCACCACAGGCTTCCAGGGGTCGAGGAGCGACACACACACACACACACACACACACACACACACACACACACACACACACACACACACACACACACACACACACACACACACACACACACACACACACACACACACACACACACACACACACACACACACACACACACACACACACACACACAGTAAACAAGGTCCTAAAAGCTTCCAGACTGTGTCCGTACCCCCGAGCCCTGCAGCGGTGGGTGCTGGAACTGGGTGAGAGAGGGTGTGGCCCCGTGGCGTGGTGGGTAGTGTGGGGCCCCTGAGGGGGACGACAGCAGCCTGGAGCCCGCCTGCAGCGCCCCCTGCTGTTGCTGACCGAGTCTACAGGCCTGGGGGGCCGGGTCCGTTTTGGGCGGCCCGTGGCCCCCGGGGCCCGGGGTCGTGGACCCCACCGCGCTGCTGCTGCTCAGCAAGCTGGCCTTCAGGTGGCTGCCGCCGCCGCCGCGGTCGCTCTGCTGGTGTAGAGGGCCCCCCGGGGGCCTGGGGTCCAACGACGAGGAGGGGTGGTGGTGGTGACCGGGGTAGGACGAGGGGGGGTGATCCTGGGAGAGGCGGGAGTAGAAGCTCTGCCCCGAAGACGGACTGTAGGACCCGGGGAAGGGCGCCGCGCCGCTCTGCCGGCGGCTCTCGGACGACTGCACACAAGACAAACGGCGTGAACCATCGGCGCTTTACAAACACACACAGACGTGATGCGGTGGAGGTGGTGACCACGCCCACCTGTTGGGAGAAGGCAGAGGGACTGTAGCGGGGCGGGCTCTGGGAGGGGGAGACCACGGACCCCGCCGGCTGCAGCTCGTATCCGTCTGTAAGGCACAGGAGGTGAGAGAGGCTGAGCACCGGGTGAGAGTAAAGCTCAGAGGGGGCGTGGCCTACCGTGTTCCCGGTCACCGTCCGTCTTCTTCAGAATGCGCTCCATGGTGTTGCTGCCGCGCAGAACGCGCTCCAGCGCCCCCTGGCCCTCGCGGAGCAGCTCCACGCTGGTGGGGACCATCCTGAGTAGAGGGCACAAACATGGATGCTAGGTGGTGATGTAATAGGAACAGTGTACCACACATGTTTGTAGAGAACACTAAACACTACTACAATGTGTTTCTCCACAGTACTACTTGATGCTCTAGCGATGAGGTGTGAGCCAATAGCTGGCCGTGGTGGGCGGGTCTTCAATCTGAAATCTGGAGGATTTTGAATCCTCCAGATTTATACTCAACGTTCTACTATACCAATACAACACCTGATTGGTCACACGTGTACACACACACACACACACAGTGACATGTACACACACACACACACACAGTGACGTGTACACACACACACACACACAGTGACATGTGTTCTCTGCATTAACCCATCCTAGTATGAGGAGCAGTGGGCAGCTTTTGTAGATACAGGGGAGCAGGGGAGGGGTCCGGTGCCTTGCTCAAGGGCACTGAGGCAGTGCCCAGGAGGAGAACCGGCACCCTTTTCCAGGCACCGGTTCTCACTCCGTACTTGGTCCGTTTTGGGGACGTGAACCGGCGACCTCCGGTTCCCAAGCCCAGTGGGAGTCCCGACAGACTACTGCCGCCCCCCAGGTATGGTAGGCAAGGTAACATCAGGTCCCCTGCCTTTCCTCTCCAAGCTCCCAAACACACCACTTGGTTTCCTGCTCCATTCATTAGTGACTGTATGAGAGATTAGCTGAGGACAGAAGGAGAAGACACCCGATGGTCCGACTACACAGAAGACGTCCTCACCAGTGGCTGGATCTCTCCTGGGTCGGGGCCGGCGGGGGGCTGACCTCCTCTATGTGGGCGGAGGAGGAGGCGTGGGCGGGGGAGGAGAAGGAGCTCAGTGGGGAGGCAGAGGGCGCCAGCTGGTGGTGGTGATGATGATGATGATGATAGGGATCCTGGCTATAGTGGAAGCCAGGCTGGTTGCCGGGGACAACACCCAGGGAGGAAGGGGAGGAGCTATAGAGGTCAGAGTCCCGCCCGCCGCCCTGCTTCCTCTTGCGGTACTCCAGCAGAGAGACCTGCTGGGCGGAGGAGAGGAGCCGTTAGCCAACCTGCGTCACCCCTGGTTATCCCCTCAAGCCGTGCAGAGACCCCGGCGTACATGCACCAAGACATCCTCAGAACTCACCTGAGATCAGCACCCTCCGACATGTGGGAGGGGAGACCCAATGGGACTAGGAAAGGATGTGATGTTGACATGTACATTCATGGATGCAGCTGACGCCTACCTGAGCTTACTTTCAGCGGCCCGCTGGTTTGACAGAGCAAGCACAACAGCACTCAACCTAAGCAATCCCATTTGGATTTGGTTCAAGTGTCACCTGATCACACTTTTGTGTGAACCATTGACAAAAAGCGGTCGCATAGTTACACCAGATAAGTCCCTGTCCTCAAACTTTAGCTTGTGCTCTCGGTAACGCGCCGCTAGTTAGAGACACATTATGTTCAAACCAAACGGCAAGACCACATCCACAGACTGCTCAAATAGACGCTTCATAGAAACAAACACGGTGAATGTGTGTGAACGGAATGGCAACGCTCATCCCAAGTCACAGCCAAGACACTTGGGGGTCGGAGAGCCTAGATGGGCGAGCAGAGATGGTTGACCAGAGAGAAGGTAGATGGATGGACAGCTGGACACTCCAGGCTTCTTAAGAGAAGCCTGGAGTGTTTGGATGAATGGGCTGGTTTCTCCTGCTGCTCCATTGGGTTGATTTGGGGGAATCCAATACTAAATGCCCTCAATGCACTCAATGTCCATGAGGTGGAGCAGGGGCATCAAAACCACCCTACTGGAGCCTGTACGTAGAACACCATATAGAACCATATATATAGAACCATATAACCACCCTACTGGAGCCTGTACGTAGAACACCATATAGAACCATATATATATAACCATATAACCACCCTACTGGAGCCTGTACGTAGAACACCATATAGAACCATATATATATAACCATATAACCACCCTACTGGAGCCTGTACGTAGAACACCATATAGAACCATATATATATAACCATATAACCACCCTACTGGAGCCTGTACGTAGAACACCATATAGAACCATATATATATAACCATATAACCACCCTACTGGAGCCTGTACGTAGAACACCATATAGAACCATATATATATAACCATATAACCACCCTACTGGAGCCTGTACGTAGAACACCATATAGAACCATATATATATAACCATATCTAACCATATAGATATAACCATATATAACCATATATATATAACCATATATAACCATATAGATATAACCATATATAACCATATATATATAACCATATATAACCATATATATATAACCATATATATAACCATACATAACCATATCTATATAACCATATCTAACCATATCTAACCCTATATAACCATATCTATCTAACCATATCTAACCATATCTATATAACCATATCTATCTAACCATATCTATATAACCATATCTAACCATATCTATATAACCATATCTATCTAACCATATCTATCTAACCATATCTAACCATATCTATATAACCATATCTATATAACCATATCCAACCATATCTATATAACCATATCTATATAACCATATCTAACCATATCTATATAACCATATCTATATAACCATATCTAACCATATCTATCTAACCATATCTAACCATATCTATATAACCATATCTAACCATATCTATCTAACCATATCTAACCATATCTATCTAACCATATCTATATAACCATATCTAACCATATCTATATAACCATTTCTAACCATATCTATATAACCATATATATCTAACCATATCTATATAACCATATCTAACCATATCTATATAACCATATCTAACCATATCTATCTAACCATATCTATATAACCATATCTAACTAACCATATCTAACCATATCTATATAACCATATCTAACCATATCTATATAACCATATCTATATAACCATATCTAACCATATCTATATAACCATATCTATATAACCATATCTAACCATATTTATATAACCATATCTAACCATATCTATATAACCATATCTAACCATATCTATATAACCATATCTAACCATATCTATCTAACCATATCTATCTAACCATATCTATATAACCATATCTATATAACCATATCTATATAACCATATCTAACCATATCTATCTAACCATATCTAACCATATCTATATAACCATATCTATATAACCATATCTAACCATATCTATATAACCATATCTATCTAACCATATCTATATAACCATATCTAACCATATAACCAGCATACTCTGAGCTACACCAGGGTGACAGGGGCTTGAAGAGCAGGAGCTGAATGGGATGTAGCAGGAGGGGGTCACAGTGTGGGGGGGGTCACAGTGTGTGTGTGTGTGTGTGGGGGGGTCACAGTGTGTGTGTGTGTGTGTGGGGGGGGTCACAGTGTGGGGGGGTCACAGTGTGTGTGTGTGTGTGGGGGGGTCACAGTGTGGGGGGGTCACAGTGTGGGGGGGTCACAGTGTGGGGGGGGTCACAGTGTGGGGGGGTCACAGTGTGTGTGTGTGTGGGGGGGGGTCACAGTGTGGGGGGGGGGGGTCACAGTGTGGGGGGGTCACAGTGTGTGTGGGGGGGGGGGTCACAGTGTGGGGGGGGTCACAGTGTGGGGGGGTCAGTGTGTGTGTGGGGGGGGGGGGGGGTCACAGTGTGGGGGGGTCACAGTGTGTGTGTGGGGGGCGGGGGGGTCACAGTGTGTGTGTGGGGGGGGTCACAGTGTGGGGGGGTCACAGTGTGTGTGGGGTGGGGGGGTCACAGTGTGGGGGGGTCACAGTGTGTGTGTGGGGGGGGGGTCACAGTGTGGGGGGGTCACAGTGTGTGTGTGGGGGGGGGGGGTCACAGTGTGGGGGGGTCACAGTGTGTGTGTGTGTGTGTGGGGGGGGGTCACAGTGTGGGGGGGGTCACAGTGTGTGTGTGTGTGGGGGGGTCACAGTGTGGGGGGGGTCACAGTGTGTGTGTGTGGGGGGGGGGGGTCACTGTGTGTGTGTGTGTGGGGGGGGGGGGGTCACAGTGTGTGTGTGTGTGTGTGTGTGTGTGTGTGTGTGTGTGTGTGTGTGTGTGGGGGGTCATGGTGTGTGTCTGTGGGGGGGGGGGGTCACAGTGTGTGTGTGTGTGTGTGTGTGTGGGGGGGTCACAGGTGTGTGTGTGTGTGTGTGTGTGTGTGTGTGTGTGTGTGTGTGTGTGTGTGTGTGTGTGGGGGGTCATGGTGTGTGGGGGGGGGGGGGTCACAGTGTGTGTGGGGTCATGGTGTGTGGGGGGGGTCACAGTGTGTGTGGGGTCATGGTGTGTGGGGGGGGGTCATGGTGTGTGTGTGGGGGGGGTCACAGTGTGTGGGGGGTCATGGTGTGTGTGTGTGTGTGGGGGGGGGGTCACAGTGTGTGTGGGGTCAGTGTGTGGGGGATCATGGTGTGTGTGTGGGGGG
>CM051002.1:36304427-36341927 GCA_027704905.1 Muraenolepis orangiensis | reverse complement strand
CACTCACCTTCTTGTAGCAGCCATAGGTGCCGTCCATTTGTAGCGGGCGAGGCCGGTGGCGTTCAGGGTTGAAGGGCGAGCCGAAGCGGACGTAGTGCTTGGGCGCCGTGCAGATGTAAGAGGTGTGCGACAGGCCGGGCAGCATGTTGAGGGTGGTGGCCAGCACCGTGGGGTCGGTGGTGATACGCAGAGGCCCGTCCACAGGGACCTCCTGCTGAATCTTCTCTCCGCTGGGAACTTTGTCGTTCAGCCACTCGGTCACCAGGTACTGGGGAATCAAAGAGTCAGAATCAGAACCTTGGGAAGCTCTGTGGTTCTGTGTGGAATACAATAATACGATAATATCTGGAATACAATACCAATCTAAATTAATTGTAGGTGCCTCGATTGCAGAAAAAACTAAATATATGTGTTAATAATCTTTCAATTAATATTTGAGGACGTGCCACAAGGTCTGACAGCACCCCATCCCCAAATTGTCTGATGTGCCACCAACCTTTTGGTACCCCAAAAAGAACCCTTTGAAAAGTCCCCCAAACCTTTTTGGTCTTGGGGTAGCGCATGCCGC
Source organism: Muraenolepis orangiensis (assembly GCA_027704905.1). Taxonomy (NCBI): domain Eukaryota; kingdom Metazoa; phylum Chordata; class Actinopteri; order Gadiformes; family Muraenolepididae; genus Muraenolepis; species Muraenolepis orangiensis. Next base: position 36,341,359 of record CM051002.1, on the reverse strand, counting down.
CTGTGCCGAGGCAGCCGTGGGGGTCCAGGAGGTGGGCCGGCCCGGGGCCGCAGTCCCCGAGGCTGAGCTCCGTGTTGAAGGGCCCGTGGAGCCCCTCTTCATCCGGCGCCGACACTTGGTCCGCGGCGGCGGCGGCGGCGGTGGCGGCGGCTGCGGTGGCGGCGGCCTGCTGGGCAGCGGCCTGTCTCTGGCGGCGGGCGCGCTGGGAGGAGCTGGAGCGGTAGCGGGAGATGCGGCTCTTGGGGCGGGGCTTGTTTGAGCGGGGGGGCGGGGGCCGGGGAGGAGCGACCGGTGCGGCGAGGCTAGAGGCCGAGGACGACGGTGCCTTCTCTGGCTGGCTCGAGGGCAGTTCCTACGGGAGCAAGAGGAACGACGCGGAGGTCAACCGGTGGCACAAGCGGGACGGACCCCTGGGAGAGAGGGTTTATTCACCGTTTTATTCACAGTGCAACTGACCATAACGTAGGTGGCCCGTCGGGTGCTAATGCTAACGCCCGTGTTGGCGACGGTCGACGTGTTTCCTGCAGAGGGGTTCACTGCTCCGTCTGCTGGCTCCAGGCCGTCCTCCTTTAGGTCCTCTGCTCCGTTCACTTTCCACCGTTTCTCTATTCTGTCAAATGCCTACAAACAAGACAATGTCAAACGGATTAAAATAAATAAATAAACCGCTTTTTGTTACATTTTAACCGTCCTTTAGCTCATGTTTTGGTGAACAAGAGTCATAAGTGTTACTTTTTTGCTCGAGCTGATGATGCCATTCTCCTCCTCTTCCCCATCATCCACCTCTTCCAGTTTCACCTCATCTAGGAGCCCGTCCTTTTACACACACACACACACACACACACACACACACACACACACACACACACACACACACACACACACACACACACACACACACACACACACACACACACACACACACACACACACACACACACACACACACACACACACACACACACACACAGCTGAGCAAGGAGGAAATACAATTCACATATCACAACCACCTACCTTACAGCCAATGCAGGAGACCACACTAACAGACAAGATACATTGAATAGATCTAGGGTGATGGGGCCCAAGGTGTATCATGTAAGGCAGGAACCAGAGCCTCTACCATGGGTAAATATTACAACACAAGATATAACAGAGCCAAACATGGGAAAATAATACAACACTAAATCAGACTTACAAGATATAACCCACAATGATTTCTGGTCCCCTGCTAAGCCATGTGTAACTTGAATTTGAATGGACTGTTAACTTGCATATGGCGGTAAAGTGGGAGTCCATTCAAAGTAACCCTGACCCTCACCTCTGCATCGCTGGCAGCATGCAGCTCTCTGGGCTCCAGCTGCTGGCTGCTGTCGTCTGAGGCGCCGTCCTCCGGGGCCTGGCCGTCCCCCTGCTCCTTCTTTCGTGCCCTGCGATGCCGGGTCTCCGCCCCGGTCAGAGAGCAAGGGGTGAAGGGGGGGCCGGACAGACTCTCTCTGGGGCTGCGGTTGTGCTTTTGCACGGGGCAGTTCTGGTTCCCCTTGGGGCAGGCGCAGTCTACCTTGTAGCTGCTGTAGGGACAAAGGGACACAGCGTGGAAAGGGAACATGTCAATGTGGGTTACATTTCTCTCCTGCTTAGTAAGGCAAAACCACAGATTCATATTTGATTGCCAATATTCTATGCTTCTGGTACTGACACGGTTAATCCTACCAATGTCCAGCATCAGTGTGAGTGCATCCAAACTGTAATAAAGGGATAATGTTCTACAGTCCAACATCTAAAATGTATTCCTGTGTCAATAAGCAAATGATTATCGAAAGGAAGAATGCATGAGTTTCAGGGAGCTGATACTGACCAGATGTTGAACTCGTAGTCAAATGCGATGGTGACTTCAGCATCCTTGGCAATTTGCCCGAGGGCAAAGATACACAGGTGGAACGTACCTTCTGCCATCACATGCTCAACCTTCAGCACAAACAGGACAGAGGGGGATGGAGGTTAGCATTTTGGAGAAAACTACTTGTGACTACAAGTGAAAGAAGAAAAAGAAAGTGACCTGAGCGTTGGGAGTGCAGGACCTCCTGATGAAGCGTGCGTCGTTGCCCAGCATCCGGGCGTCCACACACATCTCCACCGCCTTCAACTTGGAGTAGAACAGCACAAAGGGGTAGGGTCTGCAGAAACAAGTGATATGTGGCCATCAGTTGGGAACGGGGACACAGACAAGGCAATCTGGATGAATATAAGGCATCATTTCCACTTATGAAGGTGGCTTACTTCTTGGAAAAGTGGCTGTTGACCTCCAACTGTTGCTTGAGCATGACCTTCCCCCGGTACTCAATGATTAGGGTGCCGGCCTCCAGGTTCTTGGACGCCCTCAAGATCTTCCTGTGCTTCTGCACCCGTGTAACCCGGCCCAGCTGGAGCTGAAATGCATTCACACGGCACCTCAGAACCACACAGGAACTGTTTTGATGGCGTTTGACCTTTCCAAAGCAAACAAGTGTGTGGTAAGGAGTCAACTGACCTGCATCTGGGAGCTCAGCACTGTGTTGTTGCAGGCCAGCTCAGTGTGGTTGAGGTCGTCCATGTCCCCACTGAGCTGCGTGGACACCGTAGTGTTGCTGTTGAACTGTGGTGCTGTGGCAACACTCTCCATCTTGGTGTCACTCACACCCGCTTCACTGTACGACTCCAGCAGCTTCTGCACGTCTGCGCTGTACTGGTTGGCCGGGGCCTCGTCGTACCGGTCCGTCCACTGGCGGATCTTGGTCTCCCAGCCCTCTGCTGTGTTCTCGTCCAGCACGTTGGCCTCTGTGGTGGAGTTCTGGACCAGAGAGTTAAGCAGAGTGTTCATGACCAGCGGTTGTACACAACTGCGTATCAGAAGGAGTGGGGGGGGGGGACCAAAAACCTCAGGCTGGTGGGCTGTATCCAAGGTATGAGGAAAACAATGACAAATGTATTAGAATCTTACCTTCATCCTCATGGACTTTCTAGAACCCTCTCTGAAGGCCTAAAAAAAATAAAAGTAATAAAAGGAACTTGTACTACACGTCTGGGCCAGTGTCAGCACCACGTGATGGAAACAGCACTGCTGAGCCTCTGAAGATGTGTTCCTACCTTGACCTTCTTGCCCTTGGGCGTCCCGCGAGGCTTCTCCGTGCCCCTCTTCCTCTTCTTGGGCTTGTTCCTCTGGATGCGGTTGACGGTGAGCGTGATGCTGGTGGGCGTGTGCTGCGTGGCCGTGTACGACACGGTGGCCGGGGACACCTCCTCCTCTCCGCTCTCCGTGGCGCTGCTCCCCCCCACTACGCACACAAGGGCCGCATGTCATTCACACACACACACAGGCAATAACTACAACCCTGGTTTTATCTTTAGGCCAGCAAACTCACCAGAGATATCTGGCTTCCTGTGCTGGCCATCGGGCCCGTTCCTCCTGTCCAGTCCCCTGTAGAGAGGACAAGCAGAGGATCAGGAGGAGCACAAGTGTGGCTGATAAAAACGGAAGCAGGCGCAATACAAAGGAAAGCCCCCGCCGGCAGGTCGGGGGAGACGGTCACCTGCAGTGGTCACACTTGATGAGCAGGCCGTCGGGGGTCAGGCTGCACCAGCGGCACCAGGCGGCCGCCTCCTCCTCCTCCTCCTCCTCCTCCTCCTCCTCCTCCTCCTCCGAGGAGGAGCTGTCGCTGTCCGCCGAGCGGCCCTCGGTCCCGGCGCGGCGGCGGAAGCGGTGGCCTCGTGCCGCGGCGCCGTTGAGCTCCATGCGGGGAATGAGGGTTTGGGAGGGGGGGGAGGCGGGGGGGGTGGGGGGAGGGGGGGCGCCATAGTTGTGATCCTGACAACACACAACGGAAGACTGTTGCATCTTCAAACAACGGAGGGTGTTCAGGTGAAACAAGGAGAAAAGAGGGGGAGAAACAAAAAATGGAGACCAATGAAAATGAGGGCAAAACATAGCATGTAAAACGGTGCAGTAGTGATAACTAAAGATGCATCCTAAAGCACCAGTTTGTATACATCCATACATCCATACATCCATACATATATATATACGCATCAGGGTTTCCGCTAGGATTTTTTCTTGCCGGTCAAGTGTCCGGACAGATTTTATTTTACCGGACAAATTCGAAACTTAGCGGTCATGTTTCAAAAACGGTCTATATTACAAACGCAACTATAATGTACACCTAGATTGACGAAAGAATGACAAAGACCTCAAATCAATTTGACTATTTAATGAACAACAAAACGAACAAGAACGATTGAGCAAAACCTCGTTAGCCGCAAAAATCGAGGCTATTTCTGTACACCTGTAACATCTGTAGTCCGTTTTAACATAGGCTACATGGCACCACATTGACCCTAGTAGGCTACCAGGAAACTTTTTGCTTTCTCCTTAATTTCATTGCGGCAAAGTCCTCTGAAAGTCCTCTGCTGCCGAGCTGAAATCAAAGTGTCTAATGCAATCCGCATAAGATCATCACTCTCTCCTCCTCCAGACGACTCCGCACTGATGTTTTCAAACCATTCTGAGGGAGAAGCCCCTCTCTGCTGGTCGCTTGACACGGGCACAACACAGGCACGCACCCTTCCGGGGGGGAGGGGGCGGTAATAAAGCTGTCAAAACTCAAATGTCCAGGATCTAAGTTTTGTATGAGCATTATTACCAGACATTTTGACCTGCAGGTTTTTAAATTACAGGTTTTTTATAACTTTTACCCGCTAAAAACCGGTAAATACCGGCTAACGGAAACCCTGATACGCATATATATATATATATATATATACACACATACGCATATATATATATATATACACGCATATATATATATATATATATATATATATATATATATATATACACACATACGCATATATATATATATACGCATATATATATATATATATATACACACATACGCATATATATATATATACGCATATATATATATACGCATATATATATATATATATACACATACATATACATACATACATATATATACGCATATATATATATATACGCATATATACATATACATACATATATATATATATATACACACACAAACACATATATACACACACACACGTGTGATGATATATAATCACACGCACACTAGAAGAACAATTATTTTTACATAGTTTAAATGAGCTTGGAAAAAAGGACCTAGGAAGACTTCCTATGAGATAACGTGGTGGTGCATTAGATACTTCTATATCGTGATGCTTCTTTAATGTATTTGTGTTTAAATTTGACATTTTACTATAACTAATGTGCCAGTGACTTCTATCACACATGACCTCACCGTATATGGCAGCCCCCGATAGCCATGGCTCTGTGCACTACCACAGCTGGGGCTGTGGTAGTTCTTCTCATTCACCGCAGGACTTGCTTCCACTGATTCAGGGCTGACACACATAAAAGGAAAAGGAAATTAATTCTCCCAGACGGACACTAGAGGGAGCCACAACCCAAAACATCTCCTCTGTAAGCAGAGCGTGGGAAACTAAAGAAAAACCAACCACCATTATTCTGCATTACTATCCGTCCCCCTGTGGAAGTTAACTGTCAATCTTAAATCAAGTGGGGGTCTTGAATGTGTTGTGAGTGTTGTGAGGGCTTGGGGGAAGCATGATGTTGCGTCCAGTTGCGTTCCACAGAACGGTCATGCAAGAGTCCCTCCTTACAGTCTGCACTTCACCCAGCTCAGTACATGTACACACTGATGTGGAGGCCTGATAGCAGCTAGCTGCCATATGCACACTGATCAAGGCATGGTTGTGAAAGTAAAAATCACCAGTGAATTTAAAAGTTCTCCCTTCTCATGTCAACTCAATATTGACTCCTTATAAAAGATAACCTTATCTTCTCCATCTCTGAAAGGCTTTATGAAAAGGACACATTGTCTCCATATGAATACACATACAGCAGATGCCTTTATACATCTAAAAGATTATTCATATAATATTCTAAAGTAACAATACTTTTATATTGGAAAACATGTCAAAAGAATAGACAAACATCAATTGTTTTTAATATACAAATATAAGATATTAAAATAATACCCTTTTGTCTTGCAATTTAATATGGAAACGCACAATAGTGATGTGATGCGTTTGTGTGCTGAGCGAACAGGGTGGCCCTGAGCCTGTACTCACTCTGATCCCGCTGCCATGTCCGAGTACGACGTTTCAGGTGTGGTGACTCCCAGCGCGATTACTATGCTCATGACGTCCAGCAGAGACACCAGGGAGGGTGGGGGAGGGGAAAGAGGTACGCTCAACACGCTCTAGGGGGGGGCAGGGGGAGACGGGACATATGAAGAGGGGGGAGAGGGATGGGAGGGGGAAGGGGGAGGGGAGGGGGAGGGGGTAGGGGGTAGGGTTGGTGTGTCGGTCACAGGCCCCCCAACTACAGTGACAGTCCACGCCAGGGGGGGGAGCCGCTGAGCCGCAGCCCACGGCTCACGGACATGGGGAGACCTGAAGAAGAGAACAGACCAGAGAGAATAAGAGGGGTTTCCTCAGAAAGACAACGGACAAAAAGGGTTTGAAGTGCCATGAACTCCTCTGATTACAAAAGCCAGGTTTGGAAAAGGTCATGGATTCACATCCCGTTATATAATAACATAATAATATAATTAATTATAATAATAATAAAAACAGGACAGTTAAGGATCTAAGTCTTGAGAAGGGGCGAAGGGATCATGCGTCAGCAACATACTAGTTTGAACATGGCACTGGCGCGCGCGTGCGCGCGCACACACACACACACACACACACACACACACACACACACACACACACACACACACACACACACACACACACACACACACACACACACACACACACACACACACACACACACACACACACACACACACACACACACACTGTAGATCTTATTTTTCAATAACAAAATGATTATTTTGTATCTATAAATCATCGCCCCATAGCCCTAATATGGGAGGGATATGACCAACATAAGGGAAATGCCCAAGACATGAACTGCTAGGATTCTGTGGTCCAAACAATTAATCTAGAGGAGGTTTGATGTTAACACATTGTTTGTTTAAAAGTCATTTAGAATTACTTTCTGAATGTATCGCAAATGTCTTCCGTCCATCAAAGAGACTAAAGGATGAATGTAAAATGGCCAAACATGTCTTTGCCTGTTTAAAATGGACAAGCAGTCTTGTACCCATAGCAATAGGATTGTTAGAGTGACTGTTGTATTGACAAAGACGTCATGATCAGTGTTATGTCAAACTGTTGCATGGACAGGTTGACGCTCAATGAACAAATAAATCACCATAGCCATGTTCAGAAAGCTAAGGTTTCGTTACCCAGTTCACTAAAGTAGCATTCCAACATTTCAAGCATTACAAACCAATGCATTCACTTCTGGAAATGGCATTATAACATCCCATTATGTTAGGCTTTACAAGGAATACAATACAGAATAAACAGATTACAATGTGCCAATGTGACCACAGTAGTTCATGGTAAAACTACCCTTTATACACTCATTACAATAGTGTAGTCTCCAATGTGACAATAAACTACTGTGGTAACATGAGCCACTGTATGTACAATACTGTACTGGCTAATGTGACCACAGTAGTTTATAGTTACAATACTGCAGTGTCTCATGTTACAATAGTAGTTTATAGTAACCATACTGTAGTGTCTAATGTGACCACAGTAGTTTATAGTAACCATACTGTACTGGCTAATGTGACCACAGTAGTTTATAGTAACAATACTGTAGTGTCTAATGTGACCACAGTAGTTTAGAAACTAAAGTATTGTTACTATAAACTACTGTGGTCACATTAGAGACTACAGTATTGTTACTGTAATGTGGCCACAGTAGTTTATAGTAACAATACTGTAGGTTCTAATGTGGCCACAGTAGTTTATAGTAACAATACTGTAGTCTCTAATGTGATCACAGTAGTTTATAGTAACAATACTGTAGGTTCTAATGTGACCACAGTAGTTTATAGTAACAATACTGTAGTGTCTAATGTGACCACAGTAGTTTATAGTAACAATACTGTAGTGTCTAATGTGACCACAGTAGTTTATAGTAACAATACTGTAGGTTCTAATGTGACCACAGTAGTTTATAGTAACAATACTGTAGTGTCTAATGTGACCACAGTAGTTTATAGTATCAATACTGTAGTGTCTAATGTGACAGTAGTTTATAGTAATAATACTGTAGGTTCTAATGTGACCACAGTAGTTTATAGTAACAATACTGTAGGTTCTAATGTGACCACAGTAGTTTATAGTAACAATACTGTAGTGTCTAATGTGACCACAGTAGTTGATAGTAACCCTACTGTACTGGCTAATGTGACAACAGTAGTTTATAGTAACAATACTGTAGGTTATAATGTGACCACAGTAGTTTATAGTAACAATACTGTAGTGTGTAATGTGACCACAGTAGTTTATAGTAACAATACTGTAGTGTCTAATGTGACCACAGTAGTTTATAGTAACAATACTGTAGTGTCTAATGTGACCACAGTTTATAGTAACAATACTGTAGTTTATAATGTGACCACAGTAGTTTATAGTAACAATACTGTAGTTTATAATGTGACCACCGTAGTTTATAGTAACAATACTGTAGTGTCTAATGTGACCACAGTAGTTTATAGTAACAATACTGTAGTGTCTAATGTGACCACAGTAGTTCATAGTAACAATACTGTAGTTTATAATGTGACCACAGTCGTTCATAGTAAAAATACTGTAGTTTATAATGTGACCACTGTAGTTTATAGTAACAATACTGTAGTTTCTAATGTGACCACAGTAGTTGATAGTAACCCTGCTGTACTGGCTAATGTTCCAACAGTAGTTTATAGTAACAATACTGTAGGTTATAATGTGACCACAGTAGTTTATAGTAACAATACTGTAGTGTCTAATGTGACCACAGTAGTTTATAGTTACAATACTGCAGTGTCTCATGTTACAATAGTAGTTTATAGTAACCATACTGTAGTGTCTAATGTGACCACAGTAGTTTATAGTAACAATACTGTAGGTTATAATGTGACCACAGTAGTTTATAGTCACAATACTGTAGTGTCTAATGTGACCACAGTAGTTTAGAAACTAAAGTATTGTTACTATAAACTACTGTGGTCACATTAGAGACTACAGTATTGTTACTGTAATGTGGCCACAGTAGTTTATAGTAACAATACTGTAGGTTCTAATGTGGCCACAGTAGTTTATAGTAACAATACTGTAGTCTCTAATGTGATCACAGTAGTTTAGAAACTAAAGTATTGTTACGATAAACTACTGTAGTCACATTAGAGACTACAGTATTGTTACTGTAATGTGGCCACAGTAGTTTATAGTAACAATACTGTAGGTTCTAATGTGACCACAGTAGTTTATAGTAACAATACTGTAGTGTCTTATGTGACCACAGTAGTTTATAGTAACAATACTGTAGGTTATAATGTGACCACAGTAGTTTATAGTAACAATACTGTAGGTTCTAATGTGACCACAGTAGTTTATAGTAACAATACTGTAGTGTCTAATGTGACCACAGTAGTTTATAGTAACAATACTGTAGTGTCTAATGTGACCACAGTAGTTTATAGTAACAATACTGTAGTGTCTAATGTGACAACAGTAGTTTATAGTATCAATACTGTAGTGTCTAATGTGACAGTAGTTTATAGTAACAATACTGTAGGTTCTAATGTGACCACAGTAGTTTATAGTAACACTACTGTAGGTTCTAATGTGACCACAGTAGTTTATAGTAACAATACTGTAGGTTCTAATTAGGGATGGGACGATCACGTTTTTTGCCACCGATCACCGATCACAATGAGAAATATCTGCCCCACCGATCACCGATCTTTTATTTTTTTTGCAGCTATAGCGGTCTACAGTGTATCGCTGCTATAGCAGTCTATTATAGCAGGGGTTCCCAAACGCCGGGCCGCGGACCGGTACCGGGCCGTGGAGGTGTTACTGCCGGGCCGCGAAACAGCTGTGTGTTTATCATCATATTTGACTCAAATAATTTGAGTATAGGTGAACGGCGGGCGGTATAATCTATATATAGAGATGATATATATAGTATAATATATATATATAGATTATATAGCGGTATAATCTATATATATAGATTAAATATATATCGGCGGCATAACGAGAGACATACACGCGCTACTAAAGAGACTACGCGCTAGTGACGTGTCGGTCGAACGAGCCGGGGTTTGTTACGGTGCTCCGCGTACATGCGCGTTTATACTGAAATCGAGCCCTGCCGTTTTGTTAGGGGTGTGTGTTGACACACACTTTGACAACCGGTCCGCGAAAATTGACAACGGGTCCGCGAGATTTTTTTTCATGTATCTGCCGGTCCGTGGCACAAAAAAGGGTGGGAACCCCTGTATTATAGAACAGTTTCATCCATCATGCATTCCTGGGGTTCTCGTTCTCCACGGTCAGTTTAACAAACTCGCCATGCTGCGCTGGGTGATGGGTTTTCAGGTGTCTTATTAAATTTGTCTTGTTGGTAAAGAAATGAGCTCACGTGTTTCTCACGTGCAGGATCGGCTATGAAATCGGCAACATTAAAGAAAGATCGGCATTCTCCGATTGCGCATTTTTCTTCAAAATCGGCCGATAATGATCGGAAGCCGATCGATCGTCCCACCTCTAGTTCTAATGTGACCACAGTAGTTTATAGTAACAATACTGTAGTTTATAATGTGACCACAGTAGTTCATAGTAACAATACTGTAGTTTATAATGTGACCACAGTAGTTCATAGTAACAATACTGTAGTTTATAATGTGACCACAGTAGTTTATAGTAACAATACTGTAGTGTCTAATGTGACCACAGTAGTTTATAGTAACAATACTGTAGGTTATAATGTGACCACAGTAGTTTATAGTAACAATACTGTAGTGTGTAATGTGACCACAGTAGTTTATAGTAACAATACTGTAGGTTCTAATGTGACCACAGTAGTTTATAGTAACAATACTGTAGTGTCTAATGTGACCACAGTAGTTTATAGTAACAATACTGTAGTGTCTAATGTGACCACAGTAGTTTATAGTAACAATACTGTAGTTTATAATGTGACCACAGTTTATAGTAACAATACTGTAGTTTATAATGTGACCACAGTTTATAGTAACAATACTGTAGTTTATAATGTGACCACCGTAGTTTATAGTAACAATACTGTAGTGTCTAATGTGACCACCGTAGTTTATAGTAACAATACTGTAGTGTCTAATGTGACCACCGTAGTTTATAGTAACAATACTGTAGTGTCTAATGTGACCACCGTAGTTTATAGTAACAATACTGTAGTGTCTAATGTGACCACCGTAGTTTATAGTAACAATACTGTAGTGTCTAATGTGACCACAGTAGTTTATAGTAACAATACTGTAGTTTATAATGTGACCACAGTAGTTCATAGTAACAATACTGTAGTTTATAATGTGACCACCGTAGTTTATAGTAACAATACTGTAGTGTCTAATGTGACCACAGTAGTTCATAGTAACAATACTGTAGTGTCTAATGTGACCACAGTAGTTTATAGTAACAATACTGTAGTGTCTAATGTGACCACAGTAGTTTATAGTAACAATACTGTAGTCTTGAATGTGACCACAGTAGTTTATAGTAACAATACGGTAGTGTCTCATGTGACCACAGTAGTTTATAGTAACAATACTGTAGTCTTGAATGTGACCACTGTAGTTTATAGTAATAATACTGTAGGTTCTAAAAGTTTATAGTAACCAATTATTGTACAAATACTTTCAATTCTTTATCCATGCGATCAGGTCACCTTATTGTGATTGTCTAAGGGTAAACACACACACACACACACACACACACACACACACACACACACACACACACACACACACACACACACACACACACACACACACACACACACACACACACACACACACACACACACACACACACACACACACACACACACACACACACACACACACACACACACACACACACGGTATGCTTTCATGCTTTGCGTGTTTTGTGCATCACCCAGGTCCATCTCCACTCTGAAGCAGTGTGGTTGGGTCAGGTCCATCTCTACTCTGAAGCAGTGTGGTTGGGTCAGGTCCATCTCTACTCTGAAGCAGTGTGGTTGGGTCAGGTCCATCTCTACTCTGAAGCAGTGTGGTTGGGTCAGGTCCATCTCTACTCTGAAGCAGTGTGGTTGGGTCAGGTCCATCTCTACTCTGAAGCAGTGTGGTTGGGTCAGGTCCATCTCTACTCTGAAGCAGTGTGGTTGGGTCAGGTCCATCTCTACTCTGAAGCAGTGTGGTTGGGTCAGGTCCATCTCTACGCTGAAGCAGTGTGGTTGGGTCAGGGTGATATTTCAAACCAGTGGGCCATCTACCTCCGTACTTCACAGGGGTGGTCAACAACAGTACAACACAGCAGAGGGTTATACACCAGTATGTTAATCATACACCAGTATTTGCGGCTTTGCAGACCAAAATATAATACAACTAAATGCTTTGTCTATACAGCCAAGATTGGCGTTGTTCCCAACAGATAAAAATAGACAGACAGCCGGGCTTCATCATGTTAGTGGACCAAGACAACTACCTGTGAACACCAAGTCTCCTGGGAAATCATGCAAATCCCATCTCTTAAATGACAGTATACTGCAGAGTCATCCTCACAAAGAAAGCCTGTGTAGTGAAGAGAAACATGTGGCCAGTTTAAAGTAATAACTTAATGGGGACATGATAAGGTCTCTTGTCCATAGAGGGGTGAATGCTGTATGGGGTTATCAAGAGACGTGCACACACCCCTCCACTAGGGGGCTGCCTTTCTCCTAGACAGCCGAGAGGGGTGAGTCATCTGGCCATGCCGTCATGTGATCGCCCCTCCCTCTCTCCCTCCCTCTCTCCCTCCCTCTCTCCCTCCCTCTCTCCCTCCCTCTCTCATTCACTCCCTCCCTCTCCCATTCACTCCCTCCCTCTCCTCGGCAGACGCAGCGCTCACGGCTCCAGGAGGCAGTGCTCATAACGGTGAAAAAAATAAAAAAAGAGAAGCAACTTCTGTGCTGCTTTCACACGCTGGGCATGGAGACGCTATGGCTTACACCAAGGTCACGTCTCGGCCAACACATGCGCACACACAAACAACCCCCACCAGCCTCCTTAAAACCTCCCCATGGACCACCCCAGGCTTACAGAGTCTGTATATATGCAACATAAAACTGTAATTATACGTGTGAAAACTACCACAACATTAATGCAGGGCTTGTGGCTCCGACAATGCCTCCCAGCACGGATGACATTAGCGTAGCTGGCCCCTGGTTACAGCTAGCTGCTGCTCTGGCTATCCAGTGCCAAGCAACCATAGCAGGGCTGGGGGACTTCCAGAAACATAGCCAAGGTCAGTCAACCCTACCTGCTAGCAGGGCCCAGCTAGAAGGACACATACAAACAGGAATCTTCAAATTAACTGTACTGTAGTCCAATGATTAACAAGCTCCTGTTACATGAGGTAACAATATAAGCCTGAGAGATTGTTATCACACAACAAGTTGACAATATTCTTTAAACGTAGTCAAAGTACGAGACTTCTCATTCAGCAGTGCCCTAAATACATTCAAGCTTATGCAACAAGTTACCTATTCAAGGGCTACTCAGAAAGCATCAATGAATGTATATCCTTGTGGGTAGTGGCTACAACAGAAAAAAACAGAACAGCTCCTGACTAGAAACAGCTAGCGATTTATCAGCTCTGGGGAGGATCGGGCCCTCCCCAAAAATAGCTGCTGCGATCCGTTTGCTAAGCCGCAGAAAGGGAGTAGCAGGCTAGGACACTTTGAAAAGGGCCAGACATGGCACTAGGGAGCCTTCCTCCGTAGGAACAAATACACGCCTCTGTCCACCTCTGCTGAAAGACCTCCACGTCTCAACTACGTGTTGGCTCCTTCCTCTATGAATTAGGGGCTCCAATTCCAGGTGGCCTCAACAACACCTCTATCCTCCCACCTAGACGAGAGACACGTCTCTCAGCGCCGTCTCCCATTCCCTCTCACACTACAAAGGGTCTATATTGGGTCTCCTTTGAAAATGCAAAAAAAACCTACAATCTCAGTTCAACAGAGAAAGTATTTTCCTTTAATAAGGAGCACCAGACGGGGTAAGAAGTGGTACAAACAGACAAACCGCTTCCCTTTAGCACTAGAGCTTGTCCACGCCGTTAAAGGGAGTTGAAGGAACAGGTGAAATGAGAGAACATAGGAGGCTCCTCTTTCACCACAGGCCTGCAGGACAGGTGTGTTTTTCCACTGGGAAAGCCCCTGAAGAAATGCAGAGCTGACTAAAGCTATGGCTGGCTGGCTATGAAGTCAGGGAGTTATAGAGACTGTATGTAGAATGCAATTTAAAAGATACATATGGGGCCTTATCTCAAGGCTGTTAGCGTATAGTTACATACACTGTAATATGGTTACATGTCACACTTACATGCAGCAGTAAAATTGTATGGATGGCCTTACTGGCATGGAGACGCTTACTAAAATAGGGCCATGACTCATAGCCGTCTTGTCTGGCCAACCAGAGCACCGTTTCTCTCTCTAGTCCAATGGACTCCAAAACACAATTACACCGTCTAAAACATGTTTCTCCAGCATGCCCAGCACACATACATACACAGCTCAACCCAATGAAGACCAGGCGTCGGTACAGGCCATTTTAAGTACACAGAAGAAACTGAAGGAGCAGATCTAAAACACACATCTATGGAAGCGGTTTGCGTAGCTGCAGCAGAGAGCCCTCTCCACATCCACCCGTTGACCTGCTGAGCGGCCTCCCGTCGACTGGGAGCACGCTGCGGCCTTCACATTAACACAACAATGTCCAGCTGCTTGAATGGACCAGGACCGGGATGAGAGCCACACAATGGGGGACAAAGGGGTGGGTTCCGGGAGGGTTGGGGGCAGGGGGGGAAAGAGAGCCAGAGAGAGAGGTCGACAGAAGGGCCGGCATGACACAAAAATCAATCATTTGTTCCACAGCAAACAAATCAGCCAGTGTGTGTGTGTGTGAGGCGGCGCAGTAACCTAGAAGTCAGTGAGTGGGTGGGGACGAGGTGAGGCTTCGGCAGCTCTATCTGGCTCGCTGCATCTCTTGACAACACTGAAATTAATAGGCAGTAGGCACAATATGTTTTTCTTATATAACTATCAATGCAATGCAGCCACGACTAGTTTGCAAACCGGTTTTCTCTATCGAGCCAATCGCTGTCATGTTGCCTTGGTGAACAAAATGGCATTGGTCTTTCCTTAATATGTCTTTAGCAACCTAAGGAATGTAGTTCCTCTTGAGGTGGTGTAATGGAAAATGTGTATCAGACCATTTAGAAAAACGGTAAAAAAAATACCAGCAAAACAGTAATTAATACAGTGGCTCAGTTCTTACCAAGACTCTTTTTACTAAGCTACTATGGAACCAAACAAAATACCTCATACATAAATCTTAAAGCATGTATTAGCTAAAGGTGGTTATCTCTCCCTCTCGCTGGCTGTTCTTGTTGTGTTGCATCACAGAGCAAAGCCATTGAAATCTACTAGTAGCCATCTTTGCATCTCTAGTGTCTATTTATACATGTATGGCTTTCCCCAGACTGTCCCCGTCATGTCTTGCAATGAGAATAAACCTCTAACATCATAGCTAAACTTAACCATCTTCTGACTTAATACATAGAATTAGCTATGTTCATATCCCAGCATAGCAAGCAGGGCTACATGAAATGCAGGTAAGACAAAACACTACCTTTGTGTACATATGGTTGAGCACTGAACTCAAGGTAGGATATTGTTGAATAGGTAGACTAAAGGTTTATCCTCTCCGTCTGCCTCTCACCACCTGATCTCTGCATGACTAAACACATTTACATGAGATTTCCATTTCCTCCTTCTGCCTGACGAGTGCAAGCGCGACAAAGACAGACACAAGGTCTGCTCCTGGTTCCACTTCACCACATTAAAACTAGAGATGTATGCTAGTGAGTGTTTGATCGGGAGGTCACGCCCTATCTTCTAGTCTAAACAAACAGCAGCCATTTTGAATTTCTACACCCTTCACCCAATGCAGCCAAGGTCCAAAATTAAGGAATTTTGGTATTTTTAAGTGGAATAATCTAGCAGCCAAATGCAAGTAGAGCATGCTGTAGGCTTCAATAGTAATATAACAATGTGTAACAGTGAAAATAATACATATAAGGGTTCACTCCAGATATACTCTTATTTTCATTTCAAGAGACCTCACCAGGACCCACAAGCTCAGAAGGTGGATCAATTATAAATAATTAATCTATAACCAAAACATAAATAACGTAAGCTACCTTTGGGAAAATATTGTTAAAAGCTTTGTTGGATGAATATATTTAATCTTTGGCACATTTAAACAACAACAACCAGTCAACAAGGAGCTGCAAAAGGTTAGGTGTTGAGGACAAAATGGCTGAGTCTGTTTCCCCCCCCCCTAGTCCCTGGTCCTTATTTGCTCCCCTTGGTTTGCTTTCTTCTCCCTTCCTCCCACTGACAACACCCTCTGCACAAACACGCTGGGAACCAGGCCAATGGCACTTCTGAACCCAGGTTCACCTGACCCTGGGTGCCATTATTCTGACCATGTGCTTGTTTATGTATGAGAGGGACGGAGCGCAAGACGCTGAACCTAAAATGGCTTCCATAGGTTTAGAATAAGGTAAGGAATGAGCTTCATTTTGACCATTATTGTCAAAGCATTAAAAGGTAGAGCGTAGCTTCCAATACATGATGAAACCACGGTGAGAACACTGGCGTTTGAGGAAAGGCCAGAGAGAGGAGCTTATTACATAGCTGGTCTGTCCCTCTCTCCCCCAGCCTTGTTTTCCCAGCCTCCTCCTACATTATTCTCCCAAGAAGCCTTGCTGCTCAGCACATAAAAGAATTAGCCCGCAGAGCTCCCTGCAACAAGACTCCCCGAGCACCGAGGCAGTGCTGAGGAACCCACCCGCCCCATTGGACCAGCTCCAGTACGCCTGGCCCAATAGGAATCCAGCAGAGGGACGGGCGTCACACACTAGCTTGTTTTTTAACCTCATTGTGCAAGAAGAAGAGCACGACACACATGCAGAAGGGAGAGCCGGGGAGCAACAGAGGAACACCGTGCCCAAACGGTCACCATGCTATGGGAAACACACACACCCACACACATTCCCGTTTGTTACCAATAACCAATCAATACAGTTACCGGTCCTTTTAGACAGATTCGTGTTTATAAAAATACACATTTTATTCAATTACAATATTAAGTATAGGAATATTAGGAAACTAGAAAATAACCAATGCGTCTCAAAATGACAATATATCTTTATTATATATCCACATGGCATGATTTCCCGTTTCTAAACTGGATTACAAGGATTAGTAGAACAGAACCAAAATGATCCAATACATGTGTGGAGAAAACCATGTTCAGTATTTTACCTTAAGTAAACACGTGTCACATAGCTAATATAGTGCCATATTACAGACCAACCATCTGCATTCAATTTGAATGTTAACAGCATGGCCAATGTGCAACATTCATTTAGTCCTTTAGTCACAATTGTGGATTTTATGACGTCAACGTTAGCCTCGCATAATCCCTGCACGAGCGCACTACCGCCATTCGATTAACATGTCAATAGCTACACCTGCTTTTTCTGTGTAATGATACAGCATGGCATCAGCATGCAAATGGAGAAAGGCAGAAAAGAGCTGTTTTCTCCTCTTCCCACTGGCAACAGCCATCCCTCTCTGAAACCATCTTACTCCACCTCTCCAAAACGGTCTTACTCCACCTCTCCAAAACGGTCTTACTCCACCTCTTCAAAACAGTCTTACTCCATCTCTTCAAAACGGTCTTACTCCATCTCTCCAAAACGGTCTCACTCCACCTCTTCAAAACTGTCTCACTCCACCTCTTCAAAACGGTCTCACTCCACCTCTTCAAAACGGTCTTACTCCACCTCTTCAAAACGGTCTTACTCCACCTCTTCAAAACGGTCCGTGCCGAGCTCACATCTAGTGTTCCTCATTTGGAAGTGGGCCAGCATCCTGCTTCATTTCCTCTCCGGGAGGTGTGCATGACAGACACCCAATGGAGGCCTGGGCTGCATGCAGAGCAACACCAGACATCAGGTCACTAAGGATTGGGCTTTAAGAACTGACCCAGAACTGGACCAATGCACCAACTAGTTCTTAACCAGTAGACAACCCTATGGGGGTGAGAGCTCGAGAGAACATGTATTTCCTTAGTAACAGAACTGGGCCAGGCTAAAATTGCCTGTCTAGAAATTCCTTAGCTTTGTTATTCATCAAAGGCAGTCTTTAAGGTACAGCAGGAAAACATAACCATTTAGAATTGGAAATCCACCACTTGATCTATCGCTCACACTTAGTAGGTAACAGGTTTGTTTTGATGCTTTTTCCCCCCCTTTTTTTTTTTATACAAAGAGTTTAAACAAAATAACCCCCAACCAGGCTCTCGCTGCATGGACTATCTTTTCCCAGGGTAAAGCAGGTTGGGCCAAGTAAGAAAGCAGGCCATTGTGTGCCCTGCCCATGTCCCAAATCCTCCTAGCATTTCTTAGAGGGCTGTGTACTTGTCTTTGTCCCTGGTAAAGAGCACAGCGTTTGTTCTAGATAACAGGAGGGGTCAGGGCAGGAGGGGATCTTTTTGTAACTGGGGGAGGGGGTTCTGTTGGCCAAGTTGGCAGGCTGCAGTGCACAGAGGCTATTAAAAGATGTAAAACATATTCGGAGAATGTGAGGGCTAACCAATCTGAATTGCATATGGCTACACACAGAATCCAGGAGATCGACACACATTTGGTATCGACTGTGCAGCCAATAGACCTTTCATACGTCAGAAGGTCTGAACTACACACATTCACTCATTTGACACCATTTAGCCGGTTTCTGCATAACCAAAAATACATAGGAACCATGCAGACATAATCACACGTTTAGATTTGACCCATAGCTAACGTATTACTTTGCTTAATAAAGCATGTTCAACGACATGCCGTTCTAAAAGCTATGTTTTTCGAGCTCGTCGACAAATGTATTATTGACACGTCAGACATTAACCCGACGGACAACACTCGCTGTGGTGAGGTGGTCGTACATCCGGTGGGGTATCCACTGGCCTGGTCAGCCAGGCAGCCAAGCCCAGAGAACCACACTCAGCCAAGCCCAGAGAACAACTCTCCTCCCAGAGAACCACGCTCAGCCAAGCCCAGAGAACAACTCTCCTCCCAGAGAACCACGCTCAGCCAAGCCCAGAGAACAACTCTCCTCCCAGAGAACCACGCTCAGCCAAGCCCAGAGAACAACTCTCCTCCCAGAGAACCACGCTCAGCATAACCAGAGAACAACTCTCCTTCCAGAGAAGCACACTCAGCGGAACCAGAGAACAACTCTCCTTCCAGAGAACCACACTCAGCAGAACAACTCTCCTCCCAGAGAACCACACTCAGCAGAACCAGAGACCAGCTCTCCTTCCTCGGTCAGACCAGATGTGGCGGAGCGGACGACGCACGTTAGGGCGGCCATTAGAAGCGTCTACGATGTGCGGTCGGATGAATTCCACCAGTCACATACTTGAGAAACAATTATTTCCAAATGTAGTTTTTTAAATTAACAAACACGTTACATGTATTTTATTGGTTAGTCGATCCATGTTTCAAATGCATTTGAACTCTGTTTGAAATAACGTATAGGGTTTGCTCCATATATAAATAACTACACAGTGTACTGCCACCAGTGTGAGGCGATGGTCACGACGCGTCGAACACATGAGGATCCTCGGTTAACAACATGGAGGCTGGAGGAAAGGGCTCCCTCACAACCAACCACACTGCTGCAAGCCGCCAGGGCTGGGGGGAGGGGGGGTGGAAGGGGGGGGAGGAGAAGGAGAAGAGGGGGGGGGGAGAAGGAGGAGATGGGGGGAGGAGGAGGAGGGGTTGGGGGTGGAAGGGGGAGAAGGAGAAGGGGGGGGGAGAAGGAGGAGAAACGCAAGTCACTACTCAACATACCTGGGTTTGATTTCTGGATCTCACAACAACAACTGACCGTTTGATTGCTTTACTCGCCAGGAAAAGTCTAGATTGTTGCCATCGCCACATTGATCAATGTGGTTGAATACAGTAGCCTGTTTTAGAGGGGGATGTTAAACGTCTAGCCATTGTATCTTTAACGTACTAGTACAAGTTATATATAAACCCGTTTATGTCAACGAACTAAGTCGTAAAATTCTTTGTCGACATACATTTGCTTCAATCTGTCCCAATTACCTGGAAAACATCCAGAAAGTTAGCTCATTGGCTAGCATAGAATTGTGACCCATCTCTGCTAGCATGTTGGTTTAAGACGGATTGGAGGAACTATTAATCTATTCCTCAGTTTCTTCATAAAGATGGCTTCCTTACTAACACCATATATAACATATATCACCTAGTAGCACCACAGTGCTTAAACCTGTTATCCGGGCTGTATGCTGCTAGCTTCATCACACAACTTCATGTGGACTCTTCTCCATTTTAATGTCAAACAATAACTATCCTGTGGTGTGATCCTCATAACCAATAGAACACAGTCAACCTGTATACTCGGATAGTTGATCAAAGCACTAAAACTAAAATAATGCAAAACATAACTGTACACGAATAGCTCCAAGATAAACACTTAAAATAGATTAGGGTGGAATGACGTTAGACAGGGTCGTTCCTAGTGTGAAATAATGAAGGAATACAACCTACAACTGATCCAAGTACTTCAGTGAAACTTTAGAAGCTGTTGCAGTATGTGGTAATGGGCTTATGATAAATAGGTAGAACCATACATTAGTATGAGTATGAAGGTAGTTTATAGACTAGGAACA
Source organism: Muraenolepis orangiensis (assembly GCA_027704905.1). NCBI lineage: Eukaryota > Metazoa > Chordata > Actinopteri > Gadiformes > Muraenolepididae > Muraenolepis > Muraenolepis orangiensis. Next base: position 36,320,348 of record CM051002.1, on the reverse strand, counting down.
ACACGAGGACCTGATCAGAGACCATGGAGGACCAGGTCAAACACACCGAACTGCTGCCCTGTCCACCCTCTCTTCAGTGGAACATTAGTGTTATCATTATTCGTATTATTCAGCAAAGCAGACGAGCCAGGGCAGTATGGAGGAAACCAAGTGGTGGACTGAAGACCGTATGTGAAGTCCCCTAGCACAGTGTGTAGCCTACTCACTTTAAAACATGGGGAATATTTTTGCAATCCTGTGAAAGGTTCACCGACAAGGGTTGAGTGTTATTAACATATTGTAACACACGTGTAAAACACTCACCTAAAGAGACATTCCAACCAGTGCAAGTCGTCTTTTAATCGAGTGAGCCGCAATATGAGCCCTGGAGTATCCCCACATCCAGTAGGCCCGGGTCTCCACCTCGGTGTCTCCTAAATCCCCTGCCCGGACAAGTAGCTTCCTCTTCTGGGGCACCCAGCAGGCCCGTGTCTCCACCTCGGTGTCTCCTAGATCCCCTGCTCGGAGAGTAGCTCCCTCTCCTGGGGCACCCAGCAGGCCCGTGTCTCCACCTCGGTGTCTCCTAGATCCCCTGCCCGGAGAACTAGCTCCCTCTCCAGGGGCACGAAACAAACTTCTCAGGGTCTTCCACGCAAAGCCATAAAGTTAAATTCCCTGTCGCGGTCGGGTACGGTTATTCCATTGCGTGTCTATGGTAGGTCCCGGTTGCCGTACTTCACGTATGTCAGTGTTTGGTGTGTATATAGTGTGTATATAGTCGGTGTTTATAACGCTATATGCTGCTCTGTGTGATCCAGGCTCGTCCTCATCGCGCCCATCCCCCTCCTCACCGGCACCGACCGCGGGTCCAAGCCAAACTGACACACAACCAAGCCACGGGGTTTCCCGGCCGCCATGCAGGGGCTCATTTCGGTGGGGTGGGGCGTTACACCAACGCCCCGCCCCACCGCACCCCATTGGTCAGAGGTGGGTCGGTTTAAAATAAAAAATTAAAATGAACTCAGATGATTGGTCCGCTGGGCGATCGAATTGTTTTGGTTGTCTACGCGCGGAGGGGGCGTGCACCACGTGACGTCGCGCGCTGGCTCCACGGGTCGGCGGTGCTCGAGTCTGTCAGTTGGAGAAGAAGAGCAGAACAGAGTGGAGCTGTAATACGGATCGGGGCTGGTTTTACGTTTTGGGAATGTCGTTATTAAATGAAAATACGACGGAACTAATTTTATCTCTGTGTTTGGGATTATGTTTTTGGTTGATTTGATCTTACTGATCTACTTGGAACAATGAGTAGTTACAGAGTTAGCTCCACGGGGTCTCTGGGGCCCAGCTCCAGGGCCACCCGCGGTAGGGTCAGGCCCGCCATTAGAGAGGATGGAGTAGGACGGGTAAGGGAGGCCCACCCCTAGAGAGGATGGAGTAGGACGGGTAAGGGAGGCCCACCCTTAGAGAGGATGGAGTAGGACGGGTAAGGGAGGCCCACCCCTAGAGAGGATGGAGTAGGACGGGTAAGGGAGGCCCACCCCTAGAGAGGATGGAGTAGGACGGGTAAGGGAGGCCCACCCCTAGAGAGGATGGAGTAGGACGGGTAAGGGAGGCCCACCCTTAGAGAGGATGGAGTAGGACGGGTAAGGGAGACCCACCCTTAGAGAGGATGGAGTAGGACGGGTAAGGGAGGCCCACCCCTAGAGAGGATGGAGTAGGACGGGTAAGGGAGGCCCACCCTTAGAGAGGATGGAGTAGGACGGGTAAGGGAGGCCCACCCCTAGAGAGGATGGAGTAGGACGGGTAAGGGAGGCCCACCCCTAGAGAGGATGGAGTAGGACGGGTAAGGGAGGCCCACCCCTAGAGAGGATGGAGTAGGACAGGTAAGGGAGGCCCACCCTTAGAGAGGAGGGAGTAGGAAGGGTAAGGGACTCCGGGGACATATCTTCGCCCTCAGTGTGATCCTCTTCCTAAAGCTTTGCATTCGCAGTTAAATTCCCGCTGTGAAGAGGAAGTGTCAGCCCTAACTTCAGTAGACTACGTTCCCATTGACCTGTGTATAATGTGGTTTAAATGAATACTCTCATCCAGTCGAAGTACCGTCCGAATGACATCTCTAAAGCTGCTATCGGGTTCCTGTTGGGTCACGGGGTGCAGGAGGACGGCTCTGATTGGCTGAGGCGGTAAACGCCAACGTCATTTGTTGCAGTGGTCTGACGAGCATAGAAAATACGCATTGTACATGAAATGTGCTATATTGATTATATTGTATATATTGATTGTCAGATTAGGTCTCAAAGTAACGGACACTACGGGCTCTGAACACGACATGCAATCGTGGTTGTATAATAAAGTCGTGCAAGAAGAAGCAGAACAGTGAGATGTTTAATACTTTAATAGCTAATAGGCCTGATAGTCAGATTCACCGGAGCCAAGAGACACAGATCGATACTTCCTTTAGATGTGAATTAGTTTAATGTTTATTTGCTACAACGTCCTGAAAACGTCGCACTGCAAACAGCCTCATTAAGAGACCACGTGATATGACGTCACGACCGTAGTCTGCAACCTTACAACAGGCCGGTGGTGAAGCGTAGGGCAAGATCATATTATATAGAATATAAAAACACTTAGTCTAAATCTGAAAAATCAAATGTCAAATGTTTTATAAGAAAAACACAATCATTTAGTTTGAATGTTTCACTTGCTGTATTTAATAGTCAGTCAACAACCCAAAGGGTCCCTATTACAGAGGGAGGTCAGTGTTTCAAAGTGTTGTCCGACAAACCAAGATGAACATTTAGGTTTCCAAAGCATCTTCTACCGCATGCATGACAATGTTTAATGTACACGTTCAAAGGTCAAGTCAGTTCCCCTCCCACACTGAAGAACGGTTCCCTTGGTCGGAACAGAACGTTTTCAACGCCATTAATGAGCAACACACTGTTACAACAGACACATTCTCTGACTCGATGGTGTAAACCATTATCCACAATAATAAACCAGCATCAAATGCATTATCAGTCAAACACAATTCCTAGCCTTTTTAGTATATGGAGTCCTGCAAATATAACATAGGTAATTCAAATAACTATAGGAGACTCAATGAAATGTGGGCCCAGCTATTGTACAGAACATCAAGGACAGCACATCACATATTATACAGTATATGGCCATAACGGATATGTAAACAGAACACAGCTTGAAAACATTTTAAAACAACGCAACAATTTAAATGGGGCACAATTCTTTGGGCAAACGATTGCATACAATATTACTTTTACACATGGTCATGGACCTATTAACGCGTCACCCTTATCCTAGCTTTGATTTTCATAGGGCGCTCTAGCATTTATTTCATGAAGCTTTTATGAGCTTTCATCCACTGGAACACTGGACAAGATGGTGTGGATTATATTAAAACACATAAGACTTTCTTCTCCACCAGTTATGGACATGCACCGCTCCAATAAACCACCTTCAGACCGCCCTCCTTTCTGTAGGCTGCAGTCAGCTAGTCTGAAGCACTAGATCTCAACCAGGGGGGGGTCTACAGACAGACCGGGGGACGGTCTACAGACAGACCACTGGGGGGGGGGGGTGTGTCTACAGACAGACCGGGGGGGGGGAGGGCTGGGTCTACAGACAGATCAGGGGGGGGGGGCTGGGTCTACAGACAGACAGACCACTGGGGGGGGGCTGGGTCTGGGTCTACAGACAGACCACTGGTGGTGGGGGGGGGGGGGGGGGGGAGACACGTTGGGTCAGGAAAGGCAACAGAATGCGGCTTCCGGTGGCTATTTCATTGTTCTTTTGTCAGGAGCTCCATTCATTCCCAGGTGCTTTCTAAACATGAACATACGGTCGGGCGAGGAGCGAACACAAAAACGGTTGCGTCTCGGGTAGTGCGGTGTCGGGAAATGTCTCGTTTAGTCGATGTTCTCGGTTGGTAATGCAGCGCCTTCGCGTGCAGAACACACCCTTCTTCTGGCGAACGCCGCCCTCTGCTGGTCCGGGTGTAGCACTGCATGTAGCTTTGCTGTTCCACAGAGGGTAGGGCACGTCCTTACAGCAGTTTCAAACTCCCGGTCACATTATTGACCATCTCATCCTCGCCCATGATGGCCAGGACAGTGCGTGAGCCAGACTCCACCTGTCCAACACATACAAGGAGTTGTTGAACTTTGATTGAACTTGCCTGCCTCAAGCTTGAGCTGCAATCATTAGGCCCAAACAAAACACCAGCCTTGCCATTGAGCAATTATTTTAAAAAATAAAGCATAATATGTTATATTGTTCTAAACACATTTGATTACTTCTATGTTAACATAAATTCAGGGTTCCCGGAGATCCTTAAAAAGTGTTAAGGGCATTGACTTAATGAATCGAAAAATAAGGCCTTAATTGGTATAAGTGTCTTAAATCAATCTTTCAAAAATCTTAAAAATGCTGAGACATGAAAAAGTAGAATTTTATGAATAATTCTGACATTTAAATTAACTCAAATTGATAATATTTAGTATTTTTTTCAATTGTTTAGTCAATGTCTCTCTTAAGGTCACGCTGATGGGGATAAAGGAACCAGTACCACCTGTTTACCCTTAGATTACCCTTAGATTACTAAACAGCAGAGTGTTACCCTCTATGGCCGTTGGCCTGAATGAGGTGTTGGTAGTTGACTGACCTGGGTGAGCCCTGCATCCTGCACCAGGTAAGTGGGCAGGCTGAGGCTCATGGCCAGGGCCTGCAGCTCCAACAGGTGAGCCATGTTGGTGCCCTGGAGCACCACCTTCTTAGCCCTGGGATGAACAAACATACAGGGTTTATATACCTGAACCAACCCCACTCATCAAAACACCAACTGTTTGGAATAAAACAATACATTCAAACACTATAAACCCCTTAGAAAGAAAGCCATACTGTACTTATTTCAGGTGTATTACAGTAACTCCTCACCCACTATGGTCCCATTTCCATGCCATCTCTCTCCAGCTGTTCTTGCCCTGGAGAGCTTGATACAGACCTACGGCTGCATGGCCCACCTGGGCGGCCACCTACACAACAACACAAAGACAACCTCATGATGCATATACCAAAACTAAGAGGATATTTGAAGTTGGCATCTGTAAATATCAAGGATGATTCTTTTAATGATCTTTAGCTGGGAATCTGTAGCCGAGACCTGCATCGGCACTCATCTAGACAATTGAATCATGACTTATTAAGTTTGATATACTCTAACCAACCATAGAATATATACACAAGCAAGATTACAAATAGAAGAAAAGTGAGTGAAAGTATTTTCCCTCACTTGAGAAAGAGCCTTCCACCATAAAGAAAGGTCCTGCTGACCATGGTGACAGACTGACCTTTCCCACACCCATAGCGAGGTCCATGTTCACCACAAACACCATCTTGAAGGTAAGATCATCGTCTCCCTCCTCCTGTGAGACAAAGCAGACGCCAGAGGGATGGAGGAGAGAGGGTCAGCAGTGGTGTGGAGCCAGCCTGTGTAACCCAAGGTGTACCTGGGGGGACTAAGGCTATCTAAGGCACCTCGTTCTCCAGCTTGTTGAAGTAGTACATGGCCGCCTCCTCTGCAGACACATTCCTAGTGTGAAGGAGTGCCTAGGATGAAGAGGACAACACAATCACATGACGTCCTACATCCCAATGGAATAAAGAGAATACATCAGGGAAGGGACATCCCAGGAGAGCGTCCAACTCGGAGGGAACACAATGATATACTTTAAATCAACACTTTGTTTCAGTGTCTTAAGCTTCTTCACAGGGCAGATCGGTGTCCATGGAAACACTGGGTCATACTGTGCTACTGTAGAGTGTGCATTCATGACAACGCATTATATATTATATAGCATTCAGCAGATGTATCTTTCAAAACTTTAAATTAACATTAACAGTTTACTTCATGCAACAGCTCTTACAGTACCTTTCTATCTTTTCTCATTTAAATTAATGTTAGGCCTTATGGTGGATAAGACTTTCAGCGGACACCACAGGCCCATGTCAAAGAACTCTGACCTCCAGAACCTCTGGAGGTCACTGGAGGTCTCACCTGCTTGGCAGCCTCCTCGGGGATGTCCAGCTCCCGGAGCTGCTGCAGGTACACGGGGTTGACCTCCTGGGAGCCAGACTCCGGGCCTGGCTGCTCTAAGGGCTCCATTCTCAGAGGTGGTAGAACACAGTCCTGCATGAAGGGAGGTCACAGGTCAAATCAGAGACCAGAACCTGGGAAGAGTGAAGGTTGAGTAGTCGGCCATGTTCTATACGAGAGCAATCAAGGCTCCATGTCTGCCTGTGAACGGAACAGGAACGGACCACACTTATGTTAACTCTATTACCCCACAAACGGTCCATCAGTGAGACCAACCGACCTCCAGGTCCTCAGACATCCTCCTCACAGACCAGATCCTCTCACAGACCAGATCCTCTCACAGACCAGATCCTCCTCACAGACCAGATCCTCCTCGCAGACCAGATCCTCCTCGCAGACCAGATCCTCCTCGCAGACCAGATCCTCCTCACAGACCAGATCCTCTCACAGACCAGATCCTCCACCACTAAATACTCATGACATCCAACACTAAGGACCAAGCTAGCGGTGATGCTGCAGCGGCGGCTAGGCTAGGCTAGCTCCTGTACATTAAGGTGTTTACCTGTGCTAGCAGCTAGGTGCTAGCAGGGATCCTCCGAACGAACCGCGGGTTCCTTCTGGGTTCCTTCGGGTGAGGTTCTAGAACACGGCTCACTGCAGGATGACGGCGCTTACTCCATTTGGCCGTCCAGTTGTGATGTTCTGACCGGATGTCGTGTGTAGATGTCCGTCAGCAGCATCCGGTCCGACGGCTAATTCAGCACTGACTGATCAGCGGCTCGTCTTTTAGTTCCTCCAAACCGAGAAAATCAAACATTTACTAAATAAACACGCATTTCAACGGATGTTTCATGAATACTTTATTACATCGCCGCCGAGAAATTTCGCTCTTTTATTAAACATGTTATATCACTACAGTAATATTATTAAACCATTATGTACAATGATATTAACACAAGGTAAGAAAACTTCTTAAAACTGCTCTTTGCAGAGCCTGCTCTACATAGTTGGATTTATACAGTCTAACAGCAGTTGGAGCCTCTGACGTCATAGGCTTCAGATCTATACGACGTCATAAGGTTCAGATCTATATGACGTCATAGGGTTCAGATCTACATGACAGCAGAAACCATTGAATCAGTTAGTAGTTAGGGAGGCCTGCTGTAGGGAGAACCTATGGGCTACATTCAGCCTTGTGTTGAGCCCACTGGAGGCTCCTTATACAGATATATCATTTGACTAACTTTAACCTTTTCCCCAACCAGGGGTCATTTGGACACCAATAAGATAGACAGAGAGATGACGCCGATCTCCATTTGGTCACTAGGGTGTCAAGAGTCAGTCAAAGCTCGTCCTTTGACTGATCAGGCATACGGTGGGTTGGCAGGCGTCAGCTTCAAATGGGGGAGACCAAACAGGGGAATCTTTGTCGTCAGCATTTGATCAGACTTGTAAATAAGAAACTGATTTCCAACAGATGGTGAGATGAATAATAGTACCGTTTGAACAGGGGTATAACATGTAGCAGTGTTGTCTGTCTCTACGTAATCACACAAATAAATTAAAATACAAGATACACTCGAGCACAGAAAGCAAGAGTTGGGATGATCTCGGGAGAGAGAGTGATTGCACAGCATCTCAAACATGGACCACAGCGTAGATAGCAGTACAGCATTCAGACGTTTTTCTTTGTTGAAATTGTGAAAAAAGGAATGTTAAAATGTTTTTACAAAATAAAAAGACACGTTAAAGTTACACAATAAAAACACAAATGAAACCACATTGTGTGCCTCTCTGAAGACCCTCCCTCTCTGAAGACCCTCCCTCTCTGAAGACCCTCCCTCTCTGAAGACCCTCCCTCTCTGAAGACCCTCCCCAGTGACTTGATCATCGCAATGGAGAAATCAGGACAGGCTGAGGGCTTTCAGAACCACACATGCTAACCAAAGTACCGGGGGTTCAATGCTGAGTTAAAGAGGGACAATGTTAAAAAGAAAATTATTGATTGAACAAAGTGTGTGTGTGTGTTTCCAGCATTTGGCAATGTATATGCACCAGCCTGTTATTTTAGCAGGACGGATATGAAATGGTCAATATTGGTGAGAATTAATAAAAAACAAAAAAACCATTAGTTAGTGTCCTTGGCCCAGGACACTGAGGTAGAGCGGCGGTAACACATTGAAGCCCCGTGTGTCTTCATGTACGAGGTGCATGAAGCCCCATGTGTCTTCATGTACGAGGTGCATGAAGCCCCATGCGTCTTCATGTACGAGGTGCATGAAGCCCCATGCGTCTTCATGTACGAGGTGCATGAAGCCCCATGTGTCTTCATGTACGAGGTGCATGAAGCCCCATGTGTCTTCATGTACGAGGTGCATGAAGCCCCATGCGTCTTCATGTACGAGGTGCATGAAGCCCCATGCGTCTTCATGTACGAGGTGCATGAAGCCCCATGTGTCTTCATGTACGAGGTGCATGAAGCCCCATGTGTCTTCATGTACGAGGTGCATGAAGCCCCATGTGTCTTCATGTACGAGGTGCATGAAGCCCCATGTGTCTTCATGTACGAGGTGCATAAACAGGCAAATAGGAGGAACTTCGTTCAGTTCTCATTTGTATAGCCTTGTATAAACCTATAATGGACTAGCTACTTAATTCATATGGCCAAGTTTACTTTTATGTTTGAAATCAATGCACCATAACACCTCCAAAACACACAAGGTCACATAAGGACACGCTTGATGGAATAGAGCCATCAGGGTTTCACATGAAGGCATACGGACATCACAGGCTGATGGTTACTGCCTATACACAGACGAGCGGAAATAGGTAACCATACACACCATACACACACCATACACACCAAACACACACACCAAACACACACACACACTCAGAGGGATGCAATGAAAAAGTCAAACGGAAAGGGAAATACTAAATACTAAATCACAAAAAAGAAAAGAAAAGATTAGTTCTTCATTGAAAAGAAATGTATGGACATCACATGGACACACACACACACGACTCCCACTGGGCCTGGCTTGGGGGCGTGGCCAGTGTATCAGAGTATCAACATCCTTCTCCCCGGTCCAACAGTCCGCTCTACATAAGTCCCGTCTGTTCATGTCTCCGGTTCCCGGCCCCTAGACGGAGGACTGAGTGTCAGGTGGACGGAGGTCCAGGTCCGTCCTCCGGCTCACAGGTCCGTCACCTTGTTCTCCACCGCCGCCGCGATCTGCTGCAGCCGGTAGCCCAGCTGCAGCTTCTGAGCCGTGGGGTCCTCCTCCAGGGCCGTGATGATCTGAGGTGAGAGGTAGGGGGCGCCAGAGAGGGAGGGGTTGGATGAAATACAATTGAAAAATGAAATACAATTGTGTGTTATTGTGGACACACACACACACACACACACACACACACACACACACACACACACACACACACACACACACACACACACACACACACACACACACACACACACACACACACACACACACACACACACACACACACACACACACACACACACACACACACACACACACACACACACACACACACACACACACACACACACACACACACACACCTGGTCGTAGTATTTGTTGATGTACTTGTACAGCTCATGGAGCGCCACAAGGTAATTCAACTCTCCTGAGTAGTTCTGGGAGGGGTAAACATCACATGAGACTCGTTTTGTGGTAAATATTGTTCATTGTTTCTCTTTGGTTTGTTGTAGAGGCCCTTTTGGAAAGGCAGCTCACCCGGGAAAGTTCGGCCAGAGCAGAGTTCATCTCCTGGTCGCTGGCTGAGATGGTCTGCCTGATGTCAGCGTAATACCTGAGGACAAAGGGCTCAGTGAATACTGCTTCCTTTTGAACTGGGATGAAGAAAACGTCCCTCTGATTGGCCAATACATCAATGTATACAATGCCCCATCAAAGAGAAGGGTTTCAAACATGGACGCACCTCTCCACCATCTGTTTGTAACGGGGAATGTCTCTGGCATACAGCAGCTTGTTGATGGGTGAATCCTGGTGTTTGTGGACGGAGACAAAGAGAGGGAGGGGGACATGGAGCAGACAGTGAGACTCCTCTAACAAATTACAGCTAAACTATGTTGTGGTCCTAATAAAGCAGCCTGCCAGCTCCAGCCCCTCACCCGGCCCAGCTTGTGCTCCGCCACGGTGCAGGAGTCCATGAAGGTCTGAGCGATGACGGACAGCACGGCGTCCACGTGGTCCGACGCCTGCACGTCGAAGATCAACTGGGGGTTCTTCACCATGTTGATCCAGAAGCGCAGCGGTAGGCTGGAGGAAAAAAGGTAAAAAACACATATGTTCATAACATGTGATGAATGAAATGTGTAGAAACGCAACGCAGAGAGCCAAGCAGAAGTCCCAGGGGAGTGTAGCACGCTGGACCTGTTGGTCTTCCATATGTGGATCGTCTCAGGGTCCGAGATGCCGTGTTTCCCCGCCTGGTCGTCCAGCAGGTCGAAGAAGTACTTGACGGCCAGCGGGACGGGGCGGCTGGTGCTCAGGATCACCGTGAACAGGTCGTCCACAAACTTCTGCAGGGTTCCCTGTGAGGTCAGGGCATAGGAACACATACGGCTTTAGGATGCTTTGTTGTGTGTGTTTAGTCGTCATGTAAATCAAGGTCATCAACCTCATTTGGGTTCTTAAACATAGATAAATTAGTTAATAGTAGTTTGTAGTCGGTAATAACGTCATCACACATATCAGTATCATATGTATTGTTAAAGAGTGACCTTCATGGAGAGCAGACGGGTCAGGTAGATCTCGGGGATGGCCTTGGCCCGCTCCCTCTCTCTCAGGCTGCCCCGTCGATGCTTGGGAAGCTCCGGCTCCTCGCTGGCCTTCACCAGGTGCCACAGCCTCACGCCGCCCTCGTCCGCGTCCTCCAGCATGGGCGTCTCTGCCGAGAGGACCCACGAGCGTTACACACCCGGCATTACACACCCATGGTCACCGTTATGGGGTAATACTGCCTTGGCACATGGTTGCGATAAATTGTGCGATAAACACAGCTGTTACTCATAAGTCTATGACCCGTGTCCCGGGACATAAAAGGAACAGACCCATAATTAGTGTTATGAGCAACACCTGTGTTTGTCCCTCTGTCTAAATGTGTAGGATTAAATCCTCTTTATTGGTCTCATGTCCTCACAGTGAGAGGAGTTCCTCTCATTAACCCATCCTAGTATGAGGAGCAGTGGGTATCAGCTGTTGGATCTCCAGGGGAGCAGGGAGGGGCTGGTGCCTTGCTCAAGGGACCTCGGCAGTGCACCTTTTTACAAGTACCAGTTCTCACTCTGTACTTGGTCCGTTTCTGGGACTTGAACCCGTGACCTTGCAGTTCCCAAGCCAAGTCCCAACGGACTGCGCTGCTCTCGCCCCTTGTTTGAACAATACCAAACACTGCAGCTAGGGGGGTTTGTTCAGGTGGTCCATGTCTCACGGGAGGACGTGGAGCTTTAACACAGGAATGTGAACAGGTGCTTGACTCACTCTCTCCCGCCACGTAGTCGTGGTTGTCATGGTGAATGTGTTTGCTGTGGCGTGGAACCAGCGCTACAGTCGCCCCGTCCGGCACCTGATGACCAAAACACAACACGACCCCCCGTCACAATCACACACCAGTAGCCACTGGGTATTATAGATGTATACGCTACTCCGTATATGGGCAGGCCTCCGTCCCAGGTCTGTACAGACCTTGTAGTGTTGGAGTGTGTTGAGGCGCTTCCAGTTGCCCTGGACGACGGAGGTCAGGTCCTCGTCTGACAGGATGAGGTGGCCCGCCACACCAGATCGCCACTCTGAAACACACACACAAGTTGTGATGACCAGGGAGACCCAATGTGTGTGTGTGTGTGTGTATGTGTATGTGTATGTGTGTGTGTGTGTGTGTGCAGAGATCCTCACCCAGGTCCAGGGCGTCGCCGTGCGGCCTCTGGGAGAAGGTGGTGCCCTTGTACACCTGCTCCAGCAGCTTCTCCTTCACCTGGCTGATGGTGTCGATGTCCAGCACCTTGGAGGGCAGCGGCTGGCTCTCGTTCAGACCTCCACCCTGAGCCAACACGTTCAGCGTCTGAGGGGAGGGCCAGACAGGGGCAGCTGGTTAGGGTTAGGGTTAAGGTTAGGCTTAGGGTTAAGGTAAGGGTAAGGGGTAAGGGGTTGGGGTTAAGGTTAGGGGATAACGTTAAGGTTAGGGTAAGGGTTAGGTTAAGGGTTAAGGGTTATGGTAAGGGTTATGGTTAGAGGTTAGGGGTTAAGGTTAGGGGGCTGCACCACTGGTGGGAGGTGGGAGGAGGTTATGTTTTTGTTTGTCTGTTAGCAAGATAACTCAAAAAGTTATGAACGTAATTGGACAAAACTTGGTGGTTAGATGACTTATGGGCAGAGGAACACTGGATTTTGGCGCAGATGGTTCAGCTCCATCCACCACTGGGTGTGGAGGGTTCTCACCAGAGTCTTGTACTCCAGGTCCTCCCGGAGCAGCCGGTTGTCGTTCAGTGTGTACTTGGCCTTCCCCGTCACCGCGTCCACCGGGCCTTTCTCCACCTGGTGCTTGATGGCCCGGAACAGCATGTACAGAGACTCCCCCGCCGAGTCCTGACACACACACACACACACACACACACACACACACACACACACACACACACACACACACACACACACACACACACACACACACACACACACACACACACACACACACACACACACACACACACACACACACACACACACACACACACACACACACACACACACATTTTTGAGTTACTTGTTTATATATACAGTATATATATATATATATAGATTACCGGTATACTTTTTAAGCAGTATTGGACCACATGGTTTTAGGTCGTACTCAGAGATACTTAATATAATATATATAGATATATAGATGTATAGATCTATCTATAGATATATATATATCTATAGATATATATATCTATAGATATATATATATATATCTATAGATATATATCTATATATCTATAGATATATACCTCCTATATATATAGATGTATATATCTATATATCTATAGATGTATATAGCTATATCGATATAGATATATATATCTATATATCTATAGATGTATATATCTATATCGATATAGATATATATAGGAGGTATATATATATAGATATCTATATCTATATATATAGATATCTATATATCTATAGATATAGATATATAGATCTATATAGGAGGTATATATATCTATAGATATATAGATCTATATAGGAGGTATATATATCTATAGATATATAGATCTATATAGGAGGTATATATATCTATAGATATCTATATCTATAGATATATAGATATCTATATCTATAGATATATAGATATCTATAGATATCTATATCTATAGATATATAGATATCTATATCTATAGATCTATAGATCTAGATCTATATCTATATCTATAGATCTAGATCTATAGATCTAGATCTATATCTATATCTATAGATCTAGATCTAGATCTATATCTATATCTATATCTATAGATATCTATATCTATATCTATATATCTATATATCTATATCTCTATATCTCTAGATATATATCTATATATCTCTATATTTATATATCTATATAGATCTATAGATATCGATATCTATAGATCTATAGATGTATAGATGTATAGATGTATAGATCTATAGATGTATAGATGTATATCTATAGATATATAGATATATAGATCTATAGATGTATAGATGTATAGATGTATATCTATAGATATATAGATGTATAGATGTATAGATGTATAGATGTATATCTATAGATATATATATCTATAGATCTATAGATCTATAGATATATAGATCTATATATATAGATATATAGATCTATATATATATAGATATCTATAGATATCTATATATATATATATGTATTCATCACCCATTTAGGAGTCCCATTTAGTAGAGTGGCTTAGAAATCAGAAGTCATGTAGCCCAACTATATTCAGACAAATATTATAATCATGTTCTGCTCTCTTTCAAAAAACCCGTTATTGGAGAAACATGAAGAAACACGAGCTTCTTCTTGTCCACTGAGCCCACTGTGAGGCTCCTCACCCTCAGGAAGGCATACAGGCAGATGGACATCCAGTTAGTTAGGAGCTTCTCCACCACCGTCTCTGTTCTAAGGCAAGGGGACAGAAGGCAGCCAGGGTTACACTGGGGTTACACTGGGGTTACACTGGGGACCACTTTCACTGTTATACTGATTACTGCCTAATTAGCACTTATATCCAACACAAATAGCATCAACAACTAAATATATCACACACACACACACACACACACACACACACACACACACACACACACACACACACACACACACACACACACACACACACACACACACACACACACACACACACACACACACACACACACACACACACACACACACACACACACACACACAGTACCTGCGCAGCATGAGTTTGGGGTTCTTGGCGACGTACTGCTCCACCAGGTCGTTGAGGAGGGTCTTCAGGATGTCAGTGAAGTACTCCAGCTTGCCGTGCAGCGCCACCGTCAGCAGGGAGGCCACGTACGCCCGGTCCCTGGGGGAGAAGGTCCTCTGGCCCTCCAGGGTGTGGATGAACTGAGGGACAGGGACGGGGGGTTCAATACACCAGATATACACGGCTTGGGCTAAATGTAAATCTTTGTCCAATAAAGAGGATTGAATCCTCTTTATTGGTCTCATGTCCTCACAGTGAAATGAGTTCCTCTCATGTAACCCATCCTAGTATGAGGAGCAGTGAGCAGCTATTGGATACACAGGGGAGCAGGGGAGGGGTCTGGTGCCTTGCTCAAGGGCACTGAGGCAGTGCCCATGTTTTTCGGGGACTTGAACCGGCGACCCTCCAACACTAAGCCAAGTCCCAACAGACTGAGCTGTCCTGCCGCCCCCTTGTAGGAGCAGTTATTATGTTGTCATTCCTCCTGGGTTGAGGGTCAGTTCAACAACCTTACGATGCCATGGCCCTGCTGGCCTGGTGCCAGGGACCAGTGGTACCTTGGTGAGGAACAGTAGGCCCTGCTGGCCTGGTGCCAGGGACCAGTGGTACCTTGGTGAGGAACAGTAGGCCCTGTTGGCCTGCTGCCAGGGACCAGTGGTACCTTGGTGAGGAACAGTAGGCCCTGCTGGCCTGCTGCCAGGGACCAGTGGTACCTTGGTGAGGAACAGTAGGCCCTGCTGGCCTGCTGCCAGGGACCAGTGGTACCTTGGTGAGGAACAGCTTGCTGTTGAGCAGGTTGGACAGCTGCACCAGGCCCTGCTCCACCGTCTGCCGGCGGCTCTCCTGCACGTCCAGGTCTCGCCTCAGTGGCGACTCCCGGTGGCCGGGGAAGAAGATGCGCTCTGCATACTTGCGGTAGTCCAGGAAGGGGATGCCGGAGCCCACCAGGTCACTGGACATGTCCATCATCTCAGTCATGAGGTCTAGAGGGGGGGGAGAGGGGGTGGGTTAGCAGCTAGCTAGGTCAGCAGCCTAGAATACAGGCCGTCTGGCAGTGGCATTACATCACATTACATTCATTTAGCAGACGCTTTTATCCAAAGTGTCTTCCAATAGTGTGTTTCAACAAAGGAAGGTAAGAGAACAACTCGTCACCAGAAGTCAAAAGTGCATTTCATTCCTAACAAGTCTCCAATAACTGAACCAGGGCTCAGGTAGAAGGACAATAAGTTCAGGTAAACGTACAGTAAGGGAAAAGTACAATAAGTTGGCAAACAATATGCAACGATATGAAGAAGAATAT
>CM051002.1:36291927-36301927 GCA_027704905.1 Muraenolepis orangiensis | reverse complement strand
AGCTGTCGAGGTGTCCTTGAGCAAGACCCCCTAACCCTAACTGCTCCTGATGTCTCCTTGATGGCTGACTCCGCCGTCGGTGGTTGAATGAGTGTATGAATGGTGAATGTGAGACTTGATATGTGAAGCGCTTTGAGTAACCATTGGTTAGAAAAGCGCAATATAAATATCCATTTACCATTCAACTAATACCACACAAACAATTATATGTTTTTATTGAACACCATGTAAACATTCACAGTGCAGGGTGGGAAAAGTATGTGAACCCCTATGCTAATGACTTCTCCAAGAGCATATTGGAGTCAGGAGTCAGCCAACCTGGAGTCCAATCAGAGAGGTGTTGGTTAAAGCTGCCCTGCCCTATTAAAAACACACACCAGTTTTGAGTTAGCTATTCTCAAGAAGCATTGCCTGATGTGAACCATGCCTCGCACAAAAGAGCTCTCAGAAGACCTAAGATTAAGAATTGTTGACATGCATAAAGCTGGAAAGGGTTACAAAAGTATCTCTAAAAGCCTTGATGTTCATCAGTCCACTGTAAGACAAATTGTCTATAAATGGAGAAAGTTCAGCACTGTTGCTACTCTCCCTGGGAGTGGCCGTCCTGTAAAGATGACTGCAGGAGCACAGCGCAGAATGCTCAATGAGGTGAAGAAGAATCCTAGAGTGTCAGCTAAAGACAAAAGTCTCTGGCACATGCTAACATCTCTGTTGACCAATCTACAATACATAAAACACTGAACAAGAATGGAGTTCATGGGAGGACACCACGGAGGAAGCCACTGCTGTCCAAAAAAAACATTGCTGCACGTTTGAAGTTTGCAAAAGAGCACCTGGAAGTTCCACAGCACTACTGGCTAAATATTCTGTGGACAGATGAAACCAAAGTTGAGGTGTTTGGAAGGAACACACAACACTGTGTGGAGAAAAAAAGGCACAGCAGCACAGCAACATCAAAACCTCATCCCAACTGTGAAGTATGGTGGAGGGGGCATCGTGGTTTGGGGGATTCAGGGCCTGGACAGATTGCTATCATCGACGGAAAAATTCATAAGTTTACCAAGACATTTTGCAGGAGAACTGTCCACCAATTGACGCTCAACAGAAGATGGGTGATGCAACAGGACAATGACCCAAAGCACAGAAGTAAATCAACAACAGCAGGGCTTCAACTGAAGAAAATAGGAGTGGCCCAGTCAGAGTCCTGACCTCAACCCGATTGAGATGCTATGGCATGACCTCAAGAGAGAGATTCACAC
Source organism: Muraenolepis orangiensis (assembly GCA_027704905.1). Classification (NCBI taxonomy): domain Eukaryota; kingdom Metazoa; phylum Chordata; class Actinopteri; order Gadiformes; family Muraenolepididae; genus Muraenolepis; species Muraenolepis orangiensis. The sequence continues at coordinate 36,300,668 of CM051002.1, read as the reverse complement.
CAGACATCCCAAGAATATTGCTGAACTTAAACAGTTTTGTAAAGAGGAATGGTCTAAAATTAATCCTGACCGTTGTGCAGGTCTGATCTGCAACTACAGGAAACGTTGCTGCCAAATGAGGGTCAACCAGTTATTAAATCCAAGGGTTCACATACTGTTCCCACCCTGCACTGTGACACATGGTGCGCTCAATAAAAACATGAAAACATATAATTGTTTGTGTGGTATTAGTTTAAGCAGACTGTGTTTGTCTATTGTTGTGACTTAGATGTGTGGGGTCAGATCTGTCTCAAAAAGAAATAAAGCACACAGAACGATCCACAAATGTAATTCCGGATGTATATATAAATGTCTCCATCCACACACAAAAACATATCATTTTATAAATGTAAAAAGGTTTCACAAACATATTTTCTGTGCATTTGTGAATCGCTCTGTGGATTTTTGAGACTCCCTGACGCGCTAGATTCACACACACACTTTTTTTAAAGAGGCGAGTGTCTTCAGCCAATCAGATCTCTGCTTAATTTTGTGACTTCATTAGACTCCGCAAACCGCCTATATGTTACGCTACGTTGGAAACGCATTAGGCCCACCCTCCTGGGGACACACGCATGTGATTGGCTTAAAATGGAGCAGACATCTGATTGGCTGAAGACACTCACATTTGTGTATCTTCTGTGCATTTGTGGATCGTTCTGTGTGCTTTATTTCTTTTTGAGACAGATCTGACCCCATATAAGATGAAGGTCAGAACACATGTTATGACCAATTTCTGCAGAAATCCAGGAAATTCCAAAGGGTTCACATACTTTATCCTGCAACTGTATATATCTATATCAGTATAGCAATACTGTCAGCATATTGCATGAGATCAGGAACGCCCTGCAGGCCACAATAGCTCTGTCTCTTACAGGGGATGAACAATAGATATGATCATCAAACCATACTTCTGACACACACACACACCCACACCCCCCCCCCACCCCCCCCCCCACCACCCACCACCACACACCCACCCACCCACCCACACACACACACACACACACACACACACACACACACACACACACACACACACACACACACACACACACACACACACACACACACACACACACACACACACACACACACACACACACACACACACACACACACACACACACACACACACCTCCAGCTGGATAAAGCTCCCTGGGTTGTATCGGTAGGCCTTGAGCGGCTCCTGCTGGTTGAGGGGGTGCAGGAGAGGGTTCGGCTCGTAGCGGAAGGGTCGGCCGCTGAGGGGACTGAAGGGGAAGCGGAGGTTGTCCAGCAGGAACTCCACGGTGACCTTCGACCCCCACACCGAGTCGTCCACCGCCGGTGAGCGACACACGATCAGCGACGAGGAGTTCACCTCACAGCGCTCCGTGAACTACAGGAGAGAGAGACACCAATAACCATAATTAGAAGAGAGAGACAGTTCACATGACTAACTACAGGAGAGAGAGAGAGAGAGAGAGAGAGAGACAGTTCACATGACTAACTACAGGAGAGAGAGAGAGAGAGAGACAGTTCACATTACTAACTACAGGAGAGAGAGAGAGAGAAGTTCACATTACTAACTACAGGAGAGAGAGAGAGAGACAGTTCACATTACTAACTACAGGAGAGAGAGAGACAGTTCACATTACTAACTACAGGAGAGAGAGAGAGAGACAGTTCACATTACTAACTACAGGAGAGAGAGAGAGACAGTTCACATTACTAACTACAGGAGAGAGAGAGAGAGACAGTTCACATTACTAACTACAGGAGAGAGAGAGAGAGACAGTTCACATTACTAACTACAGGAGAGAGAGAGAGAGACAGTTCACATTACTAACTACAGGAGAGAGAGAGAGAGACAGTTCACATTACTAACTACAGGAGAGAGAGAGAGACAGTTCACATTACTAACTACAGGAGAGAGAGAGAGAGACAGTTCACATTACTAACTACAGGAGAGAGAGAGAGAGACAGTTCACATTACTAACTACAGGAGAGAGAGAGAGAGACAGTTCACATTACTAACTACAGGAGAGAGAGAGACAGTTCACATTACTAACTACAGGAGAGAGAGAGACATTCTAACCATCAGGAGAGAGAGACAGTTCACATTACTAACTACAGGAGAGAGAGAGAGAGACAGTTCACATTACTAACTACAGGAGAGAGAGAGAGAGAGACAGTTCACATTACTAACTACAGGAGAGAGAGAGACAGTTCACATTACTAACTACAGGAGAGAGAGAGAGAGACAGTTCACATTACTAACTACAGGAGAGAGAGAGAGAGACAGTTCACATTACTAACTACAGGAGAGAGAGAGACAGTTCACATTACTAACTACAGGAGAGAGAGAGACAGTTCACATTACTAACTACAGGAGAGAGAGAGACATTCTAACCATCAGGAGAGAGAGACAGTTCACATTACTAACTACAGGAGAGAGAGAGAGAGACAGTTCACATTACTAACTACAGGAGAGAGAGACATTACTAACCATCAGGAGAGAGAGACAGTTCACATTAATAACTACAGGAGAGAGAGAGACATTACTAACCATCAGGAGAGAGAGACAGTTCACATTAATAACTACAGGAGAGAGAGAGACATTACTAACGATCAGGAGAGAGAGACAGTTCACATTACTAACTACAGGAGAGAGAGAGACATTCTAACCATCAGGAGAGAGAGACAGTTCACATTACTAACTACAGGAGAGAGAGAGACAGTTCACATTACTAACTACAGGAGAGAGAGAGAGAGAGACAGTTCACATTACTAACTACAGGAGAGAGAGAGACATTCTAACCATCAGGAGAGAGAGACAGTTCACATTAATAACTACAGGAGAGAGAGAGACATTACTAACCATCAGGAGAGAGAGACAGTTCACATTAATAACTACAGGAGAGAGAGAGACATTACTAACCATCAGGAGAGAGAGACAGTTCACATTACTAACTACAGGAGAGAGAGAGACATTCTAACCATCAGGAGAGAGAGACAGTTCACATTACTAACTACAGGAGAGAGAGAGACATTCTAACCATCAGGAGAGAGAGACAGTTCACATTACTAACTACAGGAGAGAGAGAGAGAGAGACAGTTCACATTACTAACTACAGGAGAGAGAGAGAGAGAGACAGTTCACATTACTAACTACAGGAGAGAAAGAGACATTCTAACCATCAGGAGAGAGAGACAGTTCACATTACTAACTACAGGAGAGAGAGAGAGAGAGACAGTTCACATTACTAACTACAGGAGAGAGAGACATTCTAACCATCAGGAGAGAGAGACAGTTCACATTAATAACTACAGGAGAGAGACATTACTAACTACAGGAGAGAGAGAGACATTACTAACCATCAGGAGAGAGAGACATTACTAACTACAGGAGAGAGAGAGACATTACTAACTACAGGAGAGAGAGATAACAGCAGTAACCCACCTGTTTGACAGAGCAGTGTGGGTCTTCAGGACACACGGGGTTGGCTACCATCCTGGTTGGCCTCTTGAGTGGGCCTCCCTTTCCCGACTCCCCCTCTCCTCCTCCTCCTCCACTCCTCCTCCTCCTCCTCTGGCTGATGGTCTCCAAGGGAGCGATGGTCACCACCATGCGAGGCTCCTGCACTACATCCAGGTTGTGGCCCGAGAGGTAGATGAGACGGCCCCCACTGTGAGAGGTTCATAAAGAGAGACACAGACGTTAGGACTAGTGTCACTGCTCTGTGATGCTCCCTCGAGACCACCTGCTGCTCCCCTCACGTCCCTGGAGGGAGGAGCTCTCTTCATCGTTTGGGGAGTTCTAAAGGTCATCTCGAGGGCTAAGGGATCGGGAGCCTTTCAGATTAAGGGCTATACAAATGGACTTGACACGAGAGCGAGAGAGCGAGAGAGCGAGAGAGCGAGAGAGAGAGAGAGAGCGAGAGAGAGAGAGAGAGAGAGAGAGAGAGAGAGAGAGAAAAGCCATGTTTTGCGTTGCCATGCAAACCCTTGTGCGACAGAAACACAGGATGTTTGTTGCCAAGCGTCCAGACGTGTGGGAGGAAGGAAAGAGGAGATCCTGTTCCCCGGTGGCGGCGGCGGCCAGCGTAGCAGCAGCTAGCTTTGGCAAGAACATCAACACACCTTCAGAGTAGACCCACCCCCACACCCACACCCACACCCACCCACCTTCAGGGTAGACCCACCCACACACACACACACACCTTCAGGGTAGACACACACACACACACACCCCTTCAGGGTAGACACACACACACACCCACACACACCTTCAGGGTAGACACACACACACACCTTCAGGGTAGACACACACACACACCCCCCTTCAGGGTAGACACACACACACACCCCCCTTCAGGGTAGATACACACACACACACCTTCAGGGTAGATACACACACACACACCTTCAGGGTAGACCCCCCCCCCCCCCCCCCACAGGAGACTTACTGCAGGAAGCTGTTGGCGGGCGAGGCGCGGGTGACGTTGGGGTTGGGGGAGTAGCGGTAGGCCGCCGTGTGCAGGTGGCGCTGGCTAGCGCCGTAGCGCAGCGTCACACGCTGCTCCCCGCTACGGTTGCTAGCGCCCGTCACACACGCCACGCTGGACTCCTGTACCGCCGACACACTGGGAGGGGGAGGGGGGTAGATTGAGAATAAAGCAACAGAAGAAGACTGAATGCGATAGGTAGCCATGCTTTGCGCGGCCCGTCTGCGGACTCACATGCTGCAGGGCACGCCCCCCACGGTGATGGCGAGGTCGGAGGGCCGGCCGGTCAGCAGGTGGCGGCCCGTGATGGTCAGGGCCGTGCCCCCCGCCTTGGGCCCCCTCTCTGGGGACACTCCCATCACAAAGGGGTCCTGGGGAGCAGAGAGGTCAGAGATCATTACCCTCACGGCTACAGAGGGCCTTATTAGGACCTTATTAGGAGCTGAGAATATTACCCAGAAGACCAATCTGACACTAACTGTATCTAAATGATTGTATTAAAAAGGATATTGATGTCGTGGAGAATATGAACTACACTCCACATAAACATATAGGCTTCTATACCATATAGTTAATTAAATACGCTTTTGTTTGAAGGCTCCCCTCCTCTCTCCATTTGAAAGGTGTTAACATTCTCCACTGCAGCCTCCAAGTCTGATGCTGAGGCCCCGGACTTCTCCAAGGTGTCCGTTCCTTGGGTCGTCTCGCGTCCATCCCCCATATGGTGTCGCTAATTCACTTGGCCCCTCCCCCCACTCTGGCCCCTCCCCCCACTCTGGCCCCTCCGACCGTGGCCAGTCCTCAACCCTCACGGCCCACCTCTTGGTTCTTACTACTTACTACTATCAAGTACATCCATTCTATGTGTATCTATCCATCTATCTATCTATATACAGTATCTATCTATCGCAGAATCTATTGCAGAATTGCCCTCTACAACATCCGCAGGATCCGGCCCTTCCTCACACGTGAAGCGGCGCAGATCCTGGTCCAAGCGCTCGTCATCACCCGCCTCGACTACTGCAACTCTCTCCTGGCGGGACTCCCCGCCTCTGCTACCAAGCCCCTCCAACGCATCCAGAACGCAGCAGCACGCCTGGTATTCAACCTACCAAACGTGACCCCTCTCTTCCGCGATCTCCACTGGCTTCCGGTAAATGCTCGCATTAAGTTCAAGACTCTGGTGCTGACCTTTAGGGCAGTCAATGGAACTGCCCCAGCCTACCTCCAGGCGTTGGTCAAGCTCTACATCCCAGCCAGAGCGCTCCGCTCAACTTCTGCCAGGCGACTTGTTCGACCTTCACTGATGACAACCAAGCATCGCTCGTCCAAAACCCAGCTCTTCACGGCTCTGGCTCAACAGTGGTGGAATGAACTCAAGACCCAGCTCTTCAGGGCTCTGGCTCCACAGGTGAATGAACTCAAGACCCATCTCTTCACGGCTCTGGCTCCACAGGTGGAATGAACTCCCGTCTCATGTCAGGATGGCAGAGTCCCTCGCCAGCTTCCGCAAGAGACTCAAGACCCACCTGTTCAGAGTCCACCTGGACTCTCCATGAACCCCCCTTCTCCTTTGTGAACCCCTAACTTGCTTAAGTCCTGACATTAATAGCTCTTAGCATGTTGTATATTCTAGCAAGTGTATATCCTTAATGTTGTTAACACGCTCTTATCACAGCTACTTAAGCAGGTGACCTAGCAGTACCAAATTGTGTTATTCATCTTGTTAATATGAATACTTGTGAACTGCTCTATTATTATGTTTGCGTACCTCAGTGTTATGCTATTGTCTGCTTCAACAACCTTACCTTGTAAGTCGCTTTGGATAAAAGCGTCTGCCAAATGCCCTAAATGTAAATCTATCTATATATATATCTATCTAGATATATATATCTATCTAGATATAGATATATCTAGATATATATCTAGATATATCTAGATATATATATAGATATAGATATAGATATATATATATATATATAGATATAGATATATAGATATAGATATATAGATATATATATATAGATATATATATATATATCTAGATATATATATATATATAGATATATATATATATAGATATAGATATATATATATATATATAGATATATATATATATAAATAAGTCAGACTTGATAATGGGCCGTTGTTGACATACAGAATCATGTCTTTATTGTTACTGAAGGAATTGTAACATACAGTAATGTTGTATTTAATAGATCTTCATGTCTGTGAGAACCCACCTGGTAGCTGAACACCTGGCCTGAGAGGCCGACCTCTCCTCCGCTGACCTCCACCGACACCTGGCCCTGCTTCTCCCCTCCACTGGCCCGCGTCCGGCACACGATCCTGGGGGAAGCAGGGCGTGATTCTCTCACATTCTCAATCACTCACACCGCTCATTCCTTATGTCCAGAAATTCACTTTCACCATCTTTCGGCACACATGGGGTTAAATCTCTTCAGAGCACAAAGAACAACATGTGCTTACATTACATCAAATGAATATTGCATCTCATCAACTTCCATGAAAAATAATAAAAGGTTCAACAAATACCATAGGAATTCAACATGGGTTGTCTGACATTAGCAGTACAACTAAATGTATGCTCCCAGCCCACCAAGGCCCCTCCTGGCCTGGACCCAGGCAGAGCCAGGCTGCTCGTACCTGGTGGAGACCTGGTAGAGGCTGGGGATGACGGAGCAGGGGACCCTGGCCACCGTCACCGAGTGGAGGATGTCCTCCGCCTTCTGGCCAAGGTTGGAGCCCCAGATGGTCAGCTGGGTGCCGCCCTCCAGCAGCCCGGAAAGAGGCTCGATCTGAGGGCCGGGGAGCAGGAAGAGGCCTTTATAAAGCTCTAGTCTTCTGTATATCAGGGCTCTATTATAGCTTTATAAAGCTCTGGTCTTCTGTATATCAGGGCTCTATTATAGCTTTATAAAGCTCTGGTCTTCTGTATATCAGGGCTCTATTATAGCTTTATAAAGCTCTAGTCTTCTGTATATCAGGGCTCTATTATAGCTTTATAAAGCTCTAGTCTTCTGTATATCAGGGCTCTATTATAGCTTTATAAAGCTCTGGTCTTCTGTATATCAGGGCTCTATTATAGCTTTTAAAGCTCTGGTCTTCTGTATACCAGGGCTCTATTATAGCTTTATAAAGCTCTAGTCTTCTGTATATCAGAGCTCTATTATAGCTTTATAAAGCTCTAGTCTTCTGTATATCAGGGCTCTATTATAGCTTTATAAAGCTCTAGTCTTCTGTATATCAGAGCTCTATTATAGCTTTATAAAGCTCTAGTCTTCTGTATATCAGGGCTCTATTATAGCTTTATAAAGCTCTGGTCTTCTGTATACCAGGGCTCTATTATAGCTTTATAAAGCTCTAGTCTTCTGTATATCAGGGCTCTATTATAGCTTTATAAAGCTCTGGTCTTCTGTATACCAGGGCTCTATTATAGCTTTATAAAGCTCTGGTCTTCTGTATTACAGGGCTCTATTATAGTATATATAATAGAATATTGTATATACTGTATAAATAACAGGTGTTAGATTGATTGATTTGTGTAGGTAAACTGTAGGCAATGCAACCTACAGCCTCAGGTTCTAAACACAGTGAATCCTCCTCCCTGCCATTCAGCCAACCGGCCAGCAGATGGCGACCAAGAGCAAATATACTAGGCAACAAAAACGTCTGCCACAGGCTTCTCCTGCTGCCTCGACGAGGAGGTTCCTCTCCCAAGTCCCTCTCCCAAGTCCCCAAGTCCCTCTCTTAAGTCCCTCTCCCAAGTCCCTCTCTTAAGTCCCTCTCCCAAGTCCCTCTCCCAAGTCCCTCTCCCAAGTCCCTCTCTTAAGTCCCTCTCTTAAGCCCCAAGTCCTCAAGTCCCTCTCCCAAGTCCTCCTCCCAAGTCCCTCTCCCAAGTCCCTCTCTTAAGTCCCTCTCCCAAGTCCCTCTCCCAAGTCCCTCTCTTAAGTCCCTCTCTTAAGCCCCAAGTCCTCAAGTCCCTCTCCCAAGTCCCTCTCCCAAGTCCCTCTCCCAAGTCCCTCTCTTAAGTCCCTCTCTTAAGTCCCAAGTCCTCAAGTCCCTCTCCCAAGTCCCTCTCCCAAGCCCTCCAAGTCCCTCTCCCAAGTCCCTCTCTTAAGTCCCTCTCTTAAGTCCCAAGTCCTCAAGTCCCTCTCCCAAGTCCCTCTCCCAAGTCCCTGGTGGATCAAA
>CM051002.1:36281927-36286927 GCA_027704905.1 Muraenolepis orangiensis | reverse complement strand
AGTGGTGTGATGTGATTGGGCCTGCAGTTCTTTTCATAGCGGTGGTAAGAAGTCTCCAACCAGGAACCAGAAGGAGGCTGAGGAACTGATAATACAGCCCTTGTTCATCGGGGTGGGGGGGTCATTAAAAACAATGTCAAATGGAGATCACATTGGTAGGATGTTCAGGGAGAAGATGGTAAAACTGCACACGGCCACAGGACAAATGCTGCAGGACCAGGACATCTGGCTGGGGGGACCTGAGTCCTAGACTGCTCCCTGAGGGCCCTGGAGACACCCTCATTCTGGAACGACTGCGAGGCCAGCCAGGGTGGACCATTAAGACCAGGAAGGGACGGGACGTATTTCAACACCTTGCAGGGAAAATGATGCAAGCGGGTGTAACGGCGCCTTTAAGAGGACGGCCTCAATGATCCCCTCTGTCCTCCTAAAGCAGGGGACACCAACCTGTCTACAGGAGGACCTCCCGTCAGGAGGACACACAACTGGGGGGGTGGGGGGGGGGCGGGGTGTGTGTGGGGGCGGGGGAGGGCTGGTGTGTGTGTGTGTGTGGGGGCGGGGGAGGGAGGGTGTGTGTGGGTGGGGGAGGGAGGGTGTGTGTGGGTGGGGGGGGCGGGGGAGGGAGGGTGTGTGTGGGGTGGGGGGCGGGGGAGGGAGGGTGTGTGTGGGTGGGGGGGCGGGGGGTGTGTGTGGGTGGGGGGGCAGGGGAGGGAGGGTGTGTGTGGGTGGGGGGGCGGGGGAGGGAGGGTGTGTGTGGGTGGGGGGCGGGGGAGGGAGGGTGTGTGTGGGTGGGGGGGCGGTGGAGGGAGGGTGTGTGTGTGTGGGGGGGCGGGGGAGGGAGGGTGTGTGTGGGTGGGGGGGCAGGGGGAGGGAGGGTGTGTGTGTGTGGGGGGGGCGGGGGAGGGAGGGTGTGTGTGGGTGGGGGGGCAGGGGGAGGGAGGGTGTGTGTGTGTGGGGGGGCGGGGGAGGGAGGGTGTGTGTGGGTGGGGGGGCAGGGGGAGGGAGGGTGTGTGTGGGTGTGGTGTGCAGACAGAAGAAGGTAAATCAGGGTGGAGGAGACTCACGGCATGCTGCCTGAGAGCTGCTTGACGGCGGTACAGTCGTAGAAGGTGAAGTCTCTCTCAGTGACGGAGACAGAGCCGAAGAGGAGCGACAAGGTGACCGCCACGAAGTCTGCAAGGAAGAGATGTGAGGAGGAGGAGGAGGAGGAGGGGACCACAGAACCACACACACACTGAAGACAGAGCTGTCGCTGACATTCACATGTTATTTTGGTCTCTGCGTTGCATCAGCAGGAGAACATCAAGTGAGGAAATGGAACAGCATGAGAAAAGATTAGCAACAACAACACAGGGCTGTACTGAAGTCCAGACATAAACAGCATCGGCTGAAGCTAACCCTGCAGCTGAAGCTGACACTAAAGCTACCCCTTTTTCCCGTGGCCAGAAGCCCACCTAATGCGGGTGTGTTCGTAACACCAACACAACTCCATGTGTGTCCATAGGCTACACGGGGCCTAGCCGTTGATGTGTGTCTATCAACTGCTAGGCTAATGCTAAGGCTAACACCACAGACCACGATATCCGGGCCACCCTGGGGGCTATCCTCCCCTCCCTGGCCCTGGGAACCGGAGCTGGTGAGGAACTAAGAAGTTTGTTCATTGGATCAAGGAGTGTGCCAAACTATGTGTGTGTGTGGGTGTGTGTGTGTGTGTGTGTGTGTGTGTGTGTGTGTGTGTGGTGTGTGTGTGTGTGTGTGTGTGTGTGTGTGTGTGTGTGTGTGTGTGTGTGGTGTGACAGAGAAGGAAGGATAAAGGAGAGCACACAGGGAACTAGATAAACACAGATTGAGGCCTGGTTGTCTATTAGGATGACAGCCTACTAATGTACTTGCATCATCACCACGGCGACTGACCCAAACCAATGAGGTGCCCTGAGCCAGACAGAAAAAAGCCCCAACCCTGGGAAGGCTGGCGCTCATATAGGAGAGTGCATCAGCAGCCCATGAGATGACTGTTGTTCCTGCACACTAATAACAACTAGGGCTGACCCACAGACAGGCTGGCTGTGTCCAGGGGGCCTGGTTTGGGCACTTGGGCCAAGGACACACAAGGCACCGCCCGACCCTCAGCCAAGTCCCTTAAACTCTGAAGTTGTTCAGTGCTGCCCATCAAACCCTGGAGTGGCGGCCTTTCACTCACCCTGGCCCGGCCGCACCGCGGGCACCCTGGCGGGGTCGGGGGAGGGGCAGCTCACGCCCGTCTGGGTGATGGTGGCCGCGGTGCTAGAGCTGCCTTGGAACAAGCAGGAGTAGGACTCACCGGGCCCCAGACCTGGGAGGCTGGGGACGGACAGAGAGACCTGGAGGGAGAGGGCGAGAGAGAGGGTGAGAGAGGGCGAGAGAGGGACAGAGAGGGCGAGAGAGGGCGAGAGAGGGAGCGAGAGAGGGCGAGGGAGAGAGAGAGAGAGAGAGAGAGAGAGAGTGAGAGAGAGGGTGAGAGAGAGGGTGAGAGAGAGAGGGTGAGAGAGAGAGGGCGAGAGAGAGAGGGCGAGAGAGAGCCAGAGAAACAGGCCGCACAAAATGCGAGAGCAAGAGGGCGAGAGAAAAATCGAAAAAAATGTAATAAATTGAACATCAGCCCCTAAGCGCTCTCCTGACACACAATAAGGACCTATCCGTCTCCTCTGAGGACCTCCTGTGGTCCTCAGAGACCATCGGTCCATTCCTACTAGATTAGACAAGCCGGGACAGAGTGCAATCCTTATCTTTTTCTTTTAAAGAAAATACAGACCTAGTGTGTGTGTGCGCGCGCGTGTGTGTGTGGAATAATTGCTCACAGAGAGAAGGATAAGGGACTTCCATTTGGGCTGTGTGTTGTGTCTACAGCAACATGCAGGCCTGTTTATGACTGTGTGGTGTGTGTGTGTGTGTGTGTGTGTGGTGTGTGTGTGTGTGTGTGTGTGGTGTGTGTGTGTGTGTGTGGTGTGGTGTGTGTGTGTGGTGTGTGTGTGTGTGTGTGTGTGTGTGGGTGTGTGTGTGGTGTGTGTGTGTGGTGTGTGTGTGTGTGTAACCTGGTGAGAACCTGCTCTGCATGGTGCGTGGGAGGATCGGTCACCCAAATGATTGTTTTCACTACCGTGCGCACAGGAGCCTACAATCAGACCTGAAGCTTAGACCACAGGAGCCTACAATCAGACCTGAAGCTTAGACCACAGGAGCCTACAATCAGACCTGAAGCTTAGACCACAGGAGCCTACAATCAGACCTGAAGCTTAGACCACAGGAGCCTACAATCAGACCTGAAGCTTAGACCACAGGAGCCTACAATCAGACCTGAAGCTTAGACCACAGGAGCCTACAATCAGACCTGAAGCTTAGACCACAGGAGCCTACAATCAGACCTGAAGCTTAGACCACAGGAGCCTACAATCAGACCTGAAGCTTAGACCACAGGAGCCTACAATCAGACCTGAAGCTTAGACCACAGGAGCCTACAATCAGACCTGAAGCTTAGACCACAGGAGCCTACAATCAGACCTGAAGTCAACACGCTGGGACCTACAGCAACCAGCAGGATCACCCTCAAACTCCCACAACAATATTACCACACACAGTCTTTCTAATAAACTTTTATTTAACCACTTCTCGCCACAATTATAGAAGTGTGTGTTATAGAAGTGTGTGTGTGTGTGTGTGTGTGTGTGTGTGTGGAACCCTCACCGTCCGGCTCTCTTCCCGGCTGATGTTGGAGGGGCGGAGCTCCTGGACCACCAGACAGTGCTGCTCCATGTCAAAGCTCCACAGCCATTGGCCCGGGTGGAGGCCCCGCCCACATTCGGACTGTACCACACATCTGCAGGGCACAGGGGTTTGTTTTTATTGCGGGTGTTTTGGTTGATTCCTCCACTGGATGGTAAGTCCAAGCTTCACACCAAGTTCAACCCTCTCTCCTGGTTAACTACGAACCAGGAACCAAACTACACTCAAAATATAAATATATGATAAACACCATTTGTGATGTTTACAGCTCATTACAGACATTAGTTTTTGTGATACAATTAATAGCTCTTTTTTTATTTCTCTTGGTCTAATTCCAGAAAAACAATATTGAAATCAGCCACCAGAGAGATTTTGATGCACAAACAACCGTCCTGCAAATGGAAAAGCAACGGCTGAGTGAGGAAGTGGACGAGCCGGGTGTTAACATATTGATCCGTTCTGGGAGTCATTCATCTCCATAGGCCAGAGCAGCTGGATAGTCCATGGAGTAAAGTGGGATGGGACTTGGAGCAGTTAAAGGTGAGGATGGGAGGTGATGAATTAAAGATCAAGGAGGGGGGAATTAATAGGCAGAGAAGAGGAGAGGAGAGCTGGTGGAGGAAGATAGAGAGCAGAATGGAGAGATAAAGCTGAATTGACAGTCTCTGTGATACGCTGTTAGTGAAGTGTGCAGGCTACGGTATGCATAGTCAGCGCATAGCTGCTGCGAGGCTGTGGACGCAGTTTGAACTGACATCTCAGCCACATGCAACTAAACGCTGAACACCTGGAGAAATATTCATTAGAAATACCAAACATTTATAATGCTGTATACTGTATGTATACTGTATATGTTAAAGTTATGTTTAACTATGATCTGCTCTCAAAATAGACTGACGGCTGTGCGCTATTTGAATGTGTACACATACGTGTACGATAGGTTTATTTTGTATTCCTTTAATGTTGACTAACCTTGGTCTACATGTCTTGTTCATATTTTGCCAGGAGGCTCCCCATGGAGAAGGAGAGTGTCTCAGAGAGAGGAGAGTGTCTCAGAGAGGAGAGTGTCTTAGTGAGGAGAGTGTCTCAGAGAGAGGAGAGTGTCTCAGAGAGGAGAGTGTCTCAGAGAGGAGTGTGTCTCAGAGAGGAGAGTGTCTCAGTGAGGAGAGTGTCTCAGAGAGGAGAGTGTCTCAGAGAGGAGAGTGTCTTAGAGAGAGGAGAGTGTCTCAGAGAGGAGAGTG
>CM051002.1:36236927-36276927 GCA_027704905.1 Muraenolepis orangiensis | reverse complement strand
CCCTACCAGAGCTAAATGACCTGTATATGGGAATGATTACTGTTATACTGTGTGTGTAAAAACAACTATGAATGACTTGTAATATCCAAACAGAGTACACAATGACCACTCGGATATGAACCTCATGACGTCTAGAACCGTAACCAAGGCCGTACACCATGTATTAATTCCACCACTAACTGGCTGCTCGGACATGACACCTTATTGACACACCTTCTGGATCCAGACTAACAAGGAGGAGCATAATAAGACATTTAAAAATGTTTTTCCTTATCTGGTCGGATGGATGCTTGGGTTCATGAAAGCTCTGATCGACCATGCCAAACATGTTTTGTGTGTGTGTGTGTGTGTGTGTGTGTGTGTGTGTGTGTGTGTGTGTGTGTGTGTGTGCATTTTATCTTAATCCCACTGGTAATCTGGTGACTGATTGTCCTCACTGGTACACCACCTGATGTCAACATCTCACACTATAATATACCACTGCTAGCTATGGAGGAATGGAGTTAGTAAAACAGCCATCCTAACACTCAACCCAATGCATTCAGGAGAGCCCAGCAGAGGACCGTGAAGACCAGCTTCCTCTCACCTCAGGCAGGTTGGCACAGTTGGACTTGACGTCGTACTCGATGTAGGCGGCGTCGGCGTCCGCCCCCGCCTCGCGGCCCAACTGGGTGTAGCACAGGTCTCTGGTGGCTGTGATCCGGCGGTCCAGGTCGTCCAGCCTGAAGGTGCACAGCGCAGAGTCGTCGCTGGGCCGCGGCGAGGAGGAAGCCAAGCGGGTGGAGAAGACGCCCAGGAGGACCTCGGAGCCGGGCTCTCCGCCCTCCCCCAGGCGGACGGCCTGGAGCAGGTTGTAGACCTTCCCCGCCCCGGACCGGCAGGTCAGAGGGACCTCCACGTAGGAGTAGTAGGCCTGGTCGTCCAGGCACACGCGCGACACGTAGCTGCGGTACTCGCGCGACAGCGACTTGAGGTCCCGCCGGTAGAAGAGGAAGTAGATGTGGTGGCGGCGGGCGAAGGAGGCCACAAAGTGGTGGTCGTACTCCGAGAGGCGGCCGGCCACCGCCAGCTTGGCCGTCTCCTCGTAGGAGAAGACCGGGTCCTGCGCCAGGTTCCTGGTGGAGATGGGCGGGTGGCTGCTGGTGTAGCCGCGGCCCACGAACAGCACGGGCCGGCGCTCGGGCCGCGAGCGCACCACCAGCCCCACCGTGCTGACGTCCGGGTCGTTGGCCGCCACGTACTGCGTGTCCACGGGCCGCTCGGCCGAGAACAGCACGGTGGCCACGGAGTCCAGGCTGCGCTTCTGGCAGATGCCCTGGTTGACGCTGCCGCAGGCGATGAGCTCCATGGAGTAGGGGTCCACCAGCAGCAGCTTGTTGTGGTTGCTGGTGGACCGGGCCTGGGGGCAGTTCTCCTCCGTGACCGGGGGCAGGCACTCGCGGCTGTCCGTGACGGGGCCCGTGTCATCCTGCAGCTCCAGCCCCAGGGAGCGGTCCAGCTGGTACAGCCGGTTCCTCCCGCCCACATAGACCCGGCCCACGGCGGGGTCCGGGTGCAGGGCCAGGTGCTCAAAGAGCGTATCGTTGCGGCTGAAGGACGGGTAGGGAGGCCGGGGGAGGTCCGAGGCCAGGGGGAGGTCCGAGGCCAGGGCGCCGCCGGCGGCCAGCAGCAGATACACTGAGAGGGCGACGCGTGGCACCATCCCCGGAGGCATGGCGACAGAGCTGAGGAGACCAGAGGCTTCAGAGAGACACATCACAGTCCTAGACCCCACACGTCTGATCTGAGACTTCTGTGTCCCTCCCCTCTAGATATGGACCACCAAAACCTTGAATAAACATTTAGACCTTGAATCTGGAACTCCAATAAAGTTAAACATGCTAGTGCTGTCCACAACTTGAGGACCTGGCGGTTGTGTCTCAGTGTCTCCTCACCATTTGCTTCCAACGCCGTGTCACAGGGTCATGTGACCTTCCAACGCCGTGTCACAGGGTCATGTGACCTTCCAACGCCGTGTCACAGGGTCATGTGACCTTCTGGCCTCCCAGCAGCCACAGTTGGAAATAAAAACACAGAGAAGGAAAACAAGAAGAGAGAAGGAAAATAAATAGATCTGGCGTTCCGACGGGGACCTGCAACACATGGGGAGGAGAGAGGGACGAGTGAGACTACAGAACACACTCACCAAGATAGTCTTTTAATCTAGAGACTATACTTTACACATCATCGCTTTACCATGCCAAGGGTTTAGTGGGTTTACGGCGCAGGCTAACATCGATACATCCATGGGGTCACGTATGTTAGCTGGTCTGATCCCATTAACACACCGAGCAGAGAGGAAGTTAGTAAAGAGCTTCCACTAGCTTGGCAACCATAACCACATTACTAATAGACGGAAGCTCATTTAAATATCACGCTTCTCTTGGTGTAAATGTTTTAATGCTGAAATTAATTAATTTTAAGTTGTTGATGTGTTGACTTTCAAGCATATTTCCTCGAATTAGTATGATTTGATATATGAAATATTCAACATTCTTATTCCCTAGCTCTAGGATAACGGTGTGGATGTCATCATTAGTTGAAGGCAGTGGGAAAGCTCAAACTAGTGACATTAACAGCAGAACGACCCTGCTGGCCTTCCTATGGAGAGTGAAACCTTTGCAGAAACCAAGCAATCAATGTCAGTCAAAATGACACACCCACCCACCCATACCCACCTACCCACCCACCCATACCCACCTACCCACCCCCACCCACCCACCCACCCACCCATACCCACCTACCCACCCACCCACCCAACCCACCTACCCACCCCACCCACCCCCCACCCACCCATACCCACCTACCCACCCCCACCCTACCCACCCATACCCACCTACCCACCCCCACCCTACCCACCCACCCATACCCACCTACCCACCCCCACCCCCACCGCTCGGATACAAAGCATTGAATGATCTGCCCTGAGGAAGCAGCAGACTAACAGTCTCTTGTCTGGTCGTCAGCCATCAGCCGTACAGCAGCTCTGCTCATCGCTCTGCTTACAGTAATGGACCTGCTCTGGTGGTACCCAATTACCCCCTAAATGCTCCCCTTTCCCTCCTCCATCCCCCTCCTATATTATTATATACCCATATACTAGATCTTATTATTGTTATATATAGGTTGCTATATATTGGCATGGCCGTGTAAATCACAGGGGGACACATTTTAAAAGGAATTAAATTAATGATAATGAGTTGTCTGCTATTCTTGGATACTATTTGCACTACTATGATCTACTATATATACTATAATCACTAGTATATAAATCAGAATATGAACCAGGTGTATGTCTTTTCCCTGGTTTGATATCATCGGACCAACACAATTAGTGTGGGGGGGGGGGGGGGGGGGGTGGACACTGAGACCGGCCATTAGGCTGGCAACAGCCAATGAGATTTGAGGTCAAGAACAGCCAATGAGATTTGAGGTCAAGAACAGCCAATGAGATTTGAGATCAATAACGACCAATGGGATTTGAGGTCAAGAACGGTCAATGTTGGTCGATGTGAGGTCAACAGAGAGAGAATGAGGAGTGTGTTTACTGTTCACTAAAACTGACAGAGTTTCTAATCAGTTTACAGTTCTTCAAACCACCCGGTCGGGAGAAAACAGGACTTTGTATCTTGAAGAAATGATCTAGGACTCTAGTTCAGAGGAATGCCGGTGGTACGATGGGCTGGTGGTGCGTGACGAGGACGTGAGTTGCCGATTTGGCGAGTTTCCAGAGAAGGCTCTGATACAGGGACCACAGTGTCTCCCTGTTCCCAGTCCTCTAGTGTAGACCCCCCAGTCCTCTAGCGTGGACCCCCAGCCCACGGCCCTGTTCCCAGTCCTCTAGTGTGGACCCCCAGCCCACGGCCCTGTTCCCAGTCCTCTAGTGTGGACCCCCAGCCCACGGCCCTGTTCCCAGTCCTCTAGTGTGGACCCCCAGCCCACGGCCCTGTTCCCAGTCCTCTAGTGTGGACCCCCAGCCCACGGCCCTGTTCCCAGTCCTCTAGTGTGGACCCCCAGCCCACGGCCCGCAGGACTGATGGCCAAGACCAGCCGTGTTGCCAAAGTCGGGCCAGACTTGAAAAGCCATGTAGCGGGCAGGAAGCTTGAGTTAACCGTTCATCTCATAGACTTCACACTTGGCTGAGGACCCAAAGAGGTCCAGTGTTGAGTTGGATGAATGGTTCTCCAGAAAGCTGCGAGCAGCCACACCGGAGGCCAAGAAACGGGCCCTGTTCCAAACAGGCACCGCGCTAGTTACACTAAATAACATTACATGTTACATCATTAGAAAAGCATATAAGTAGTTTCATTCTTCAGTGAATCTTTAGATATCCTGTACATTATCATTTAAAGTAACACTTGTTTACATTCATGAAAATCTAACTACAAACTCTCTATTGTTAATTTAGCACCTCTGTTATCCACAATACATCTCCTGCATATAGTCCACAGAGCTTTGGTGACAACACACCTGTGGGAACTAATGAAACTATAAATGAGCTGTCTGCTCGGTTTAACTGGAGCGAACTTTGACCCCCACTGGCATCCCACAGGTGTCATCGCCATGGCAACATGTCACACAGTAATCTAATGGAACACTAAATAACATGGACACACACACACCACACACACACCACCCACACACACACACACACACACACACACACCACACACACACAACACACACACACACACCACACACACACACACACACACACACACACACACACACACACACACACACACAACACACGTTGAAGGAGCGAGGGTACAGGACCACCGCTCCATAAAGTGTGTGATTGTGGGATAAGAAAACATTTATTACAGCAGAACAACCGTGACCACCATTCATCAGCATCATGATGATCAACCCTACACCCGCCCTGGCTCTCAGTACACTTCTGATGACTATGTTGATTTTTCCACTGGATAGCATAGCGATGCCGAGCTAATTCAGGCTCCCCTCTGTAGTATTTTTAGCATTAGCCATGCGCCGCCATTGCACGGAGTTGACGGCGGTGTACGGCTATGGACCGAGGAGCCCCATGTCCGCCGTTTGAGAGTGTAGTAGAGTGAGAGTGAAGTGAGTGTAGTAGAGTGAGAGTGAAGTAGAGTGAGAGTGAAGTAGAGTGAGAGTGAGAGTAGAGTGAGAGTGTAATAGAGTGAGAGTAGAGTGAGAGTGAAGTAGAGTGAGAGTGAAGTGAGTGAGAGTGAAGTAGAGTGAGAGT
This sequence comes from Muraenolepis orangiensis, assembly GCA_027704905.1. Lineage (NCBI taxonomy): Eukaryota > Metazoa > Chordata > Actinopteri > Gadiformes > Muraenolepididae > Muraenolepis > Muraenolepis orangiensis. The sequence goes on along the minus strand of CM051002.1, from coordinate 36,271,660 downwards.
GAAGTAGAGTGAGAGTAGAGTGAGAGTGAAGTAGAGTGAGAGTGAAGTGAGTGAGAGTGAAGTAGAGTGAGAGTGAAGTAGAGTGAGAGTGAAGTGAGTGTAGTAGAGTGAGAGTGAAGTAGAGTGAGAGTGAAGTAGAGTGAGAGTGAGAGTAGAGTGAGAGTGTAATAGAGTGAGAGTAGAGTGAGAGTGAAGTAGAGTGAGAGTGAAGTAGAGTGAAGTAGAGTGAGAGTAGAGTGAGTGTAGTAGAGTGTAGTAGAGTGAAGTAGAGTGAGAGTGAAGTAGAGTGAGAGTGAAGTAGAGTGAGAGTGAAGTAGAGTGAGAGTGTAGGAGAGTGTAGTAGAGTGAGAGTGAAGTAGAGTGAGAGTGAAGTAGAGTGAGAGTGAAGTAGAGTGAAGTAGAGTGAGAGTAGAGTGAGAGTGAAGTAGAGTGAAGTAGAGTGAGAGTGAAGTAGAGTGAGAGTAGAGTGAGAGTGTAATAGAGTGAGAGTGAAGTAGAGTGAGAGTGAAGTAGAGTGTAGTAGAGTGAGTGTAGTAGAGTGTAGTAGAGTGAGAGTGAAGTAGAGTGAGAGTGTAGTAGAGTGTAGTAGAGTGAGAGTGTAGTAGAGTGAGAGTGAAGTAGAGTGAGAGTGAAGTAGAGTGAGAGTGTAGTAGAGTGAGAGTGAAGTAGAGTGTAGTAGAGTGAGAGTGAAGTAGAGTGAGAGTGAAGTAGAGTGAGAGTGTAGGAGAGTGTAGTAGAGTGAGAGTGTAGTAGAGTGAGAGTGAAGTGAGTGTAGTAGAGTGAGAGTGAAGTAGAGTGAGAGTGAAGTAGAGTGAGAGTGAAGTAGAGTGAGAGTAGAGTGAGAGTGTAAGTAGAGTGAGAGTAGAGTGAGAGTGAAGTAGAGTGAGAGTGAAGTAGAGTGAAGTAGAGTGAGAGTAGAGTGAGAGTGAAGTAGAGTGAAGTAGAGTGAGAGTGAAGTAGAGTGAGAGTAGAGTGAGAGTGTAATAGAGTGAGAGTGAAGTAGAGTGAGAGTGAAGTAGAGTGTAGTAGAGTGAGTGTAGTAGAGTGTAGTAGAGTGAGAGTGTAGTAGAGTGAGAGAGTGAGAGTGTAGTAGAGTGAGAGTGTAGTAGAGTGAGAGTGAAGTAGAGTGAGAGTGTAGTAGAGTGAGAGTGAAGTAGAGTGTAGTAGAGTGAGAGTGAAGTAGAGTGAGAGTGAAGTAGAGTGAGAGTGAAGTAGAGTGAGAGTGTAGTAGAGTGAGAGTGTAGTAGAGTGAGAGTGAAGTAGAGTGAAGTAGAGTGAGAGTGAAGTAGAGTGAGAGTGAAGTAGAGTGAGAGTGTAGGAGAGTGTAGTAGAGTGAGAGTGAAGTAGAGTGAGAGTGAAGTAGAGTGAGAGTGTAGTAGAGTGAGAGTGAAGTAGAGTGAAGTAGAGTGAGAGTGAAGTAGAGTGAGAGTGAAGTAGAGTGAGAGTGTAGTAGAGTGAGTGTAGTAGAGTGAGAGTGTAGTAGAGTGAGAGTGTAGTAGAGTGAGAGTGAAGTAGAGTGAGTGTAGTAGAGTGAGAGTGTAGTAGAGTGAGAGTGAAGTAGAGTGAGAGTGAAGTAGAGTGAGAGTGTAGTAGAGTGAGAGTGAAGTAGAGTGAGAGTGAAGTAGAGTGTAGTAGAGTGAGAGTGTAGTAGAGTGAGAGTGAAGTAGAGTGAGAGTGAAGTAGAGTGTAGTAGAGTGAGAGTGTAGTAGAGTGAGAGTGAAGTAGAGTGAGAGTGAAGTAGAGTGAAGTAGAGTGAGAGTGAGAGTGTAGTAGAGTGAGAGTGTAGTAGAGTGAGAGTAGAGTGAGAGTGAGAGTGTAGTAGAGTGAGAGTGTAAGTGTAGTAGAGTGAGTGTAGTAGAGTGAGAGTGAAGTAGAGTGTAGTAGAGTGAGAGTGAAGTAGAGTGAGAGTGAAGTAGAGTGTAGTAGAGTGAGAGTATAGTGAGAGTAGAGTGAGAGTGTAGTAGAGTGAGAGTGTAGTAGAGTGAGAGTGAAGTAGAGTGAGAGTGAAGTAGAGTGTAGTAGAGTGAGAGTGTAGTAGAGTGAGAGTGAAGTATAGTGAGAGTGTAGTAGAGTGAGAGTGAAGTAGAGTGAGAGTGTAGTAGAGTGTAGTAGAGTGAGAGTGTAGTAGAGTGAGAGTGAAGTAGAGTGAGAGTGTAGTAGAGTGAAGTAGTGAAGTAGAGTGAGAGTGTAGTAGAGTGAAGTAGAGTGAAGTAGAGTGAGAGTGAAGTAGAGTGAGAGTGAAGTAGAGTGAGAGTGAGTAGAGTGAGAGTGAGAGTGTAGAGTGAGAGTGAAGTAGAGTGTAGTAGAGTGAGAGTAGTAGAGTGAGAGTAGAGTGAGAGTGAAGTAGAGTGAGAGTGAAGTAGAGTGAAGTAGAGTGAGAGTGAAGTAGAGTGAAGTAGAGTGAGAGTGAAGTAGAGTGAGAGTGTAGTAGAGTGTAGTAGAGTGAGAGTGAAGTGAGAGTGAGAGTAGAGTGAGAGTGAAGTAGAGTGAGAGTGAAGTAGAGTGAGAGTGTAGTAGAGTGAGAGTGAGAGTAGAGTGAGAGTGAAGTAGAGTGTAGTAGAGTGAGAGTAATAGAGTGAGAGTAGAGTGAGAGTGAAGTAGAGTGAGAGTGAAGTAGAGTGAAGTAGAGTGAGAGTGAAGTAGAGTGAAGTAGAGTGAGAGTGTAGTAGAGTGAGAGTGTAGTAGAGTGTAGTAGAGTGAGAGTGAGAGTAGAGTGAGAGTGAAGTAGAGTGAGAGTGTAGTAGAGTGTAGTAGAGTGAGAGTGAAGTAGAGTGTAGTAGAGTGAGAGTGAAGTAGAGTGAAGTAGAGTGAGAGTGTAGTAGAGTGTAGTAGAGTGAGAGTGTAGTAGAGTGAGAGTGTAGTAGAGTGAGAGTGTAGTAGAGTGAGTGTAGTACAGTGAGTGAAGTAGAGTGAGAGTGAAGTAGAGTGAGAGTGAAGTAGAGTGAAGTAGAGTGAAGTAGAGTGAGAGTGAAGTAGAGTGAGAGTGTAGTAGAGTGAGAGTGAAGTAGAGTGAGAGTGAAGTAGAGTGAGAGTGTAGTAGAGTGAGAGTGTAGTAGAGTGAGAGTAGAGTGAGAGTATAGTAGAGTGAGTGCGTGAGCGGGGTGTGTGAGCTGATGTCCACGGAGAACCCAAATGGACTCGTGGATCCCTCCATGGTTCTCCGGTCCTCCATGGTGCTGCTGTGTGGACACGTGTTCTCAGTTCCATCACGTCAAGTGTTGACCCAACTGTTTCAAGTGGAGTGGTGTATCTAGAGTTATACTGAGCTTCACCGGTCATAAGGAGCAGTTCCCTTGAATATCAGGTCTGAAACCTTCTTGTCACAACAGAACAAGAAGTCTTTAGTTATTGCAGGAAACTTTACAGGCCGGGTCGCCGCAATAATCTCCCAAGACCAACAAGTGAACCCTGGTTCTCCTTTGAACTGACGTCATGCATACGGAGACCTGGTGGGAAGAGGGTTCCCATTCATAGAGTAATGCAATCACACTCTCACTCACTGGAGACACCTGAGACCAACAGGATGGACCGCTGATTCAATTCACCTCCCTTTAGTCTGGTTAACACCCTCACCTCAGGCTATCCCTAAGTGTGTGCACTTGTTCTAATGAAGTTATCTCAGAGGTTCCACCGTGGAGAATGGTGGGCATGGCCTTGCCCTGACCATAGTTAACACAAAGTATGTCCACACAACTCACAGCTGGGCGCCTGGAGTGCCTGTGGAGGGTCATCGTGTTGAACTACTAATGAACCATTTCTCTCATCATTATCTAAATACAATTCAACATTAAGATTCAAGAGTTTACAAAATGGCTACATTGGGGGAGGGGTTATTTGGTAATAGTAAGACTGAGCCGATGACATAAACGGAAAGAAATGGGGCCACAGGAAAACAATAGATAGAAGGGGGCGAGAGAGGGGAGAGAGAGAGAGAGGGGCGAGAGAGACGAGGGGCGAGAGAGACGAGGGAATTGTGCAGCAAACAAGTGCTTGCAAGCCTCAGCGATCGCTGAGAACTGATGGAATGTGACAGATAATAAGCCACACCCACACAGGAGGGGGGGAGAGAGAGAACAGAAAAGATGGGGAGTCTCGGTCATTAATTACCCATAATGCCTCAGTCAGCATTCTGATTCACAGAATGTAGCGGTGGAAGAACGACGCAACTTTTTAATTAGGGACATGAGCATGTGACACACACACACACACACACACACACACACACACACACACACACACACACACACACACACACACACACACACACACACACACACACACACACACACACACACACACACACACACACACACACACACACACACACCACACACACACACACCACACACCCACACACACCACACCCACCACACACACCCACACACACCCACACCCTTTCTTCAGAGTGTTTATTTGTCTCTTGTGCACTAGACACACTAACTAACTTCAGGTCTTCGGGGGAATTACAAACCAAGTCAGTCAGTCAGTCAGTCAGTCAGTCAGTCAGTCAGTCAGTCATGGCCGTCACATCAACACAAGCATGTTTACTAAGGACGCTTTAGTGGCTGTGAAGAGCCGGCGGTGTTCAGTTACACAAACAGCGGCCATCCACCTCCCCCTGCGGGCCCAGGGGCCTGTAAGCTGGTATACAAGCTGGGTGACGACCGGGGTCGTCTTGTAAAGAGCCCATTGTTGCCGGGGCCCGGGTCCAAGGAGGGGTCTGGAGACCTCCTAGACCCGAGAGAGGGGGGACCTCCTAGCCCAGAGAGAGGGGGGACCTCCTAGCCCAGAGAGAGGGGGGACCTCCTAGCCCAGAGAGAGGGGGGACCTCCTAGCCCAGAGAGAGGGGGGACCTCCTAGCCCAGAGAGAGGGGGGACCTCCTAGCTCCGAGAGAGGGGGGGCCTCCTAGCCCCGAGAGAGGGGGGACCTCCTAGCCCAGAGAGAGGGGGGACCTCCTAGCCCAGAGAGAGGGGGGACCTCCTAGCCCAGAGAGAGGGGGGACCTCCTAGCCCAGAGAGAGGGGGGACCTCCTAGCCCAGAGAGAGGGGGGACCTCCTAGCCCAGAGAGAGGGGGGACCTCCTAGCCCAGAGAGAGGGGGGACCTCCTAGCTCCGAGAGAGGGGGGGCCTCCTAGCCCGAGAGAGGGGGGACCTCCTAGCCCAGAGAGAGGGGGGACCTCCTAGCCCAGAGAGAGGGGGGACCTCCTAGCCCAGAGAGAGGGGGGACCTCCTAGCCCAGAGAGAGGGGGGACCTCCTAGCTCCGAGAGAGGGGGGGCCTCCTAGCCCCGAGAGAGGGGGGACCTCCTAGCCCAGAGAGAGGGGGGGCCTCCTAGCCCCGAGAGAGGGGGGACCTCCTAGCCCAGAGAGAGGGGGGGCCTCCTAGCCCCGAGAGAGGGGGGGCCTCCTAGCCCCGAGAGAGGGGGGGCCGTGGTAACCTGGTCAGTGAGGGACACACCCCTCGTTCTTTGAGACTGTACAGAGTACTGAATCTTCGTGGTATGTGATGAAAATGTATACTGTACAGGATATATAAATGGATGTTTCACACTGTCTGTCCGTCTTCATCACACCTGATCCCAACCCTGCACCCTGCAGCAGAGCTCAGGGCCCCATGGTGGGGACTGGGAGGCTCCATGGTGGGGACTGGGAGGCTCCATGGTGGGGACTGGGAGGCTCCATGGTGGGGACTGGGAGGCTCCATGGTGGAGACTGGGAGGCTCCATGGTGGGGACTGGGAGGCTCCATGGTGGGGACTGGGAGGCTCCATGGTGGGGACTGGGAGGCCCATGGTGGGGACTGGGAGGCCCCATGGTGGGGACTGGGAGGCCCCATGGTGGGGACTGGGGGGCTCCATGGTGGGGACTGGGGGGCTCCATGGTGGGGACTGGGAGGCTCCATGGTGGGGACTGGGAGGCTCCATGGTGGGGACTGGGAGGCTCCATGGTGGGGACTGGGAGGCTCCATGGTGGGGACTGGGAGGCTCCATGGTGGGGACTGGGAGGCTCCATGGTGGGGACTGGGAGGCTCCATGGTGGGGACTGGGAGTCACACGTCCACATCACATCACAGCATCATGTTGTTGTTCAACAGAGGCCTCCTCTACCCCCAGCTCTTTAAATAGAGCATTTAGGAGCTCATTAATAACACACATTAGTCATAACATCAGGGCCGGGGTAATCAGCCCTCAGCTCTACATGGGTTAGAAGTGGGAGTGGTTTGTGACCATGTGGAAAAACAAGACTACATTTGGTCAATTTGTTGTATTTCTAAACGTTCTTCAGGACTGGAACATTTCCGTTCCGATCGCTTATCAAAGAGCTACATCAGTGGTTCCCAACCTTGGGGTCGGGGACCCACTTGGGGTCGCCCAATATAAATACTGGGTCGTGGGAGTTGGCCGACGTATAACCTAGGGATATTTATCGTTACATTTTTCATGAATAAAAACTATAAAAAAAAAAAAGGTATAAAAAGGGCCTCATCGAGGCTCTTCAAACTAAATCCAATGATTTGTACCGAGAAGAGAAGTACCTAGTACCCAACTACCTAGTGTGGTGTGTTCACTGGGACATGTCAGTCCTCGCTGGCTGGAGCCCCGTGTGGGAAGCACACACACAGAAAGACATTTGAGTTGCATGAATTTTCAGACACAAAATAGGAGTCACGCTATCAATGGACATCAAGATGACGGACATGACAGCAGCCCAGCAACTCGTTAGGTTCCTCACTGTTCACTTTAGGGGCTAAAGCCAGACTGGACTGTTGTTATTAGCTCTTGGCTGCCGCTGCTAGCTGCTAGCTGCTCTCCCTGCAGGAGCCGCTGGCGCTGGATGTAGACGGCTGGCTATCAACAGGTTATTTATAGCGCACACGGAACACATTCCTCTAACACAAATGAACTTCAGAGTGGAAGTGCAAGGAAAGTTAGAAGACGGGGCATATTAGTCCCGCACTTTATTCTAGAGAGTTCTCCCAAGACAATACATGGAGTCACCCAGTTTCCACTCCTGGGCCCCTGGGAGGGGAGGAGGTCCCTCAACGCTTTCTACTGCACATGTTCCCTCGGTCAGGAGGAGAGGCCCTTATCACTGGAGAGGAGGAGGAGGTGGTGGTGGGGGTGGGCGGAGATGATGGTGGTGGTGGTGGTGGTGGGAGGTGGTGGTGGTGGGCGGGAGGATGGAGGAAGTTCCCAGGAGCCGTTAAACTTTATAGCCCTGACGAAACCGCCCCAGAGGAACCGAGGAGGAACAGTAATCCTTCTACTGGGACGGGGGATATCCGGGTCAAAGAGACTTCCAGTGTCTTCTGGGCGGCGCTCACACATCGTCTGAACTTCAGTGTGTGAACAGCTCCTCTCGGGCCTCTTCCAGAGGAGTGACAACACGGATACAAACACATCCGACCCATCCACATGGAGGACATAAAAGGGGTCATTTACAGCACGCCGCAGCTCAAAGAAACGGTCCACAAACAAAGCTGTAAATACAAGAAGCTGTTCAAGAAATGGGTGACATTTCTCTGGGGCTGTAACTCAGTGACCACAGGCCGCCTCTCACTCATTATAAAGATCCCCATGAACAGACGAGCAACAACGCGTCCTCGGGTTCCAGGCGTTGACATTCCTCAGCCACAGCCCTGCAGCCTCCACTCACAAGGAGACGTGGTGTTACACTACCATGACAGGAGGAGCACAGGGGGAGGTGCAGGAGGAGCACAGGGGAGGTGCAGGAGGAGCACACAGGGAGGTGCAGGAGGAGCACGGGGAGGTGCAGGAGGAGCACACGGGGAGGTGCAGGAGGAGCACAGGGGGAGGTGCAGGAGGAGCACAGGGGGAGGTGCAGGAGGAGCACAGGGGGAGGTGCAGGAGGAGCACACGGGGAGGTGCAGGAGGAGCACAGGGGAGGTGCAGGAGGAGCACAGGGGAGGTGCAGGAGGAGCACACGGGGAGGTGCAGGAGGAGCACACGGGGAGGTGCAGGAGGAGCACACGGGGAGGTGCAGGAGGAGCACACGGGGAGGTGCAGGAGGAGCACACAGGGAGGTACAGGAGGAGCACAGGGAGGTACAGGAGGAGCACACGGGGAGGTGCAGGAGGAGCACAGGGAGGTACAGGAGGAGCACACGGGGAGGTGCAGGAGGAGCACAGGGGAGGTACAGGAGGAGCACAGGGGGAGGTACAGGAGGAGCACACGGGGAGGTGCAGGAGGAGCACAGGGGGAGGTACAGGAGGAGCACACGGGGAGGTGCAGGAGGAGCACAGGGGGAGGTACAGGAGGAGCACACGGGGAGGTACAGGAGGAGCACAGGGGGAGGTGCAGGAGGAGCACAGGGAGGTGCAGGAGGAGCACAGGGGGAGGTGCAGGAGGAGCACAGGGAGGTGCAGGAGGAGCACAGGGGAGGTACAGGAGGAGCACAGGGAGGTGCAGGAGGAGCACACGGGGAGGTACAGGAGGAGCACACAGGGAGGTACAGGAGGAGCACACAGGGAGGTACAGGAGGAGCACAGGGAGGTACAGGAGGAGCACACGGGAGGTACAGGAGGAGCACAGGGAGGTACAGGAGGAGCACAGGGAGGTGCAGGAGGAGCACAGGGGAGGTGCAGGAGGAGCACAGGGAGGTGCAGGAGGAGCACAGGGGGAGGTACAGGAGGAGCACAGGGGAGGTACAGGAGGAGCACAGGGAGGTACAGGAGGAGCACACGGGGAGGTGCAGGAGGAGCACAGGGGGAGGTACAGGAGGAGCACAGGGGAGGTACAGGAGGAGCACACGGGGAGGTGCAGGAGGAGCACAGGGGGAGGTGCAGGAGGAGCACAGGGGAGGTGCAGGAGGAGCACAGGGGGAGGTACAGGAGGAGCACAGGGGAGGTACAGGAGGAGCACAGGGGGAGGTGCAGGAGGAGCACACGGGGAGGTACAGGAGGAGCACAGGGGAGGTACAGGAGGAGCACACAGGGAGGTGCAGGAGGAGCACAGGGGGAGGTACAGGAGGAGCACACAGGGAGGTACAGGAGGAGCACAGGGAGGTACAGGAGGAGCACACGGGGAGGTGCAGGAGGAGCACAGGGAGGTGCAGGAGGAGCACAGGGAGGTGCAGGAGTATGCAGTCACGAGGCCAACTCATAACCTATGCCTCCACCCCGCTCATCACCCCTGTTGGTTGCAAAGGCATTTTTGGCGTGTCTTTGTGGTTCTGAGTGGACGCAACTCAACATCATGTCCATCTGGATGGGAAGTACAAATAAAATAAGAAACATCACAGAAAATATCCAGGGTCCTTTGGGAGTGGCTGACTTGGGTTAGGCATAACCCAAGAGAGAGAGTGTGTGTGTGTGTGTGTGTGTGTGTGTGTGTGTGTGTGTGTGTGTGTGTGTGTGTGTGTGTGTGTGTGTGTGTGTGTGTGTGTGTGTGTGTGTTTCCCTCCCTTCACCACACTGGCTTGTATAAAAATATAAGTGGTTTGTTGAAGTGTATCATTTCATTGTACAGGGAAGCCACTGTGGAGTCTGTCCAGTAGGACAGTCAGTAGGATGGGACCACACAGACCAGCAGATCCTAGTCACCTGTTGACAGCTGAAGGGTCTGAAGGTTACACACGACTTGAAATGTTCAATCCAGCCCCTCCACCTCCAGTTAGGAAAAGTCAACATCATTTTTTTTGTTTTTTAAGTAAAAACAAACAAGGGACTTAATGATCAATGTGATGTACGGCCAGCAGGGGGCACTGCACTATGTGGCCACCTGGTGATACAGTGGTCCATAGGAGCGAATAGCCCTGCTGTTCACTGTCAGCTGCGGTGGTTCGGCCGGCAGTTGGACTTGGACAAAAATGACACAAACTCCACCTTGGCCACGGGTTGGCTGGTGTGCCGGTAGCCATAAAGGCTGAGGCGGCTCCAGGACCGGCTCTGGACATGAGCCAGACGTCAGGGGATTGTGGACAGACCAGGGTTTTCCATAAGACTAAAGGAGTACGGCCATGTTCTGCCTGGAGGCCCTCTGGGCTCCACGGAGGCCGTAGTGCTTAAGCTGCTCTCTGTACGTCCAGGAGGCCTGCTCGCTGCCTGCCATGGCAACAGCTGGATTAGCAGGCAGGCAAGCCACACACACACACACACACACACACACACACACACACACACACACACACACACACACACACACACACACACACACACACACACACACACACACACACACACACACACACACACACACACACACACACACACACACACACACACACACACACACACACACACACACACACACACACACACACACACACACTACATTTTGATCAAATCCTTGCCTTCCACAAAACCACCACATGAAGAGACAGTAGAACGGCATAGCGGTGCTGAAGCTATGCGCTACCAGACAAGACCACACAATGGACTAGCCTCTTCTTATCAGGGAGTTGTAGAAAGAAGCTTCCAGAGGATCAAACGCTTCTAGCAGAGCCTGCTGATAAACCGCCTCTTTATGACTCTGTGACATGGAGGACTAGCTGCTCTTCATGCTCACAAGTTACAGGAGAACTACTTGAACAGTGTGAGAGAGAGAGCGAGCCTGTCATAAGTCTGTGATCAGAGGGTAATTACAGCTTGTGTGTTTCTGTTTCTTTAAAACGCTTATGTCAGAGAAAACTATGACCACATTATTGGAGAGAATGCTGAACTTTCTTAAATCTTCCCTGGGAAGAAACACCAACAGCCAAAGAGATGTTTTCATGACAGGGTTCTGAGAGACGGCACTGAGACAGACACAGTAGCTAGATATTAATGAACAGAGCTGCTGTTGATGTCCATACGATGTGGTCGTATGACTTGTCACTCAGAGGAAGACTAAAGGACCAGCAGCAGCTTTGGGTTGCACAAACAAAAGTTTGTATTGGTGGATTTAAAGTTAGCACATTCCCCTTAAGCCAACTGAATCAAATATGCAGATCATCCCAGGGACAGGGCCTTTATTTCCTGAACAAAGACTCTAGACTCTACCCAGACCTCTCCCAGGGATGTTTATTCACAAGGGTTCACTTGAACCCAGGACCACATCTCTGGGTCCAGGCAGGTACTCTCTGTTTGGTGCAGGTGAAAGGCTGTGTGGCACAGGGTGATACGAGACCAGACAGAGGCTGTCCTCCACTTCAAAGAGGTCTGCCGCAGGAGGCTCACACACAGACCCCAACTAGAGATCAGGGTGGGGTCCACCTGCTCCACCACACAGTGTGTTAACAGAGAGGTTCCTCTCCAAGGGCCGTCTAGTGATGAAACAGACCAGGTGGGTGACAACATGGAACACGCACACGCACACACGCACACGCTCTCTCTGAATCAGTAATCATTTACTCTCAGTCAAGGCTTGAGCTGTTACACGGATAAGGGCCTTCTCCAGCTCTCATAACACTGAGGGGTTTCCAGAATAGTCCAGAGTTGAAGATTAACGGGAGGGACAATAAAGGTTGTTATGGACCCACGGCTAAGAAGGAGCCGTTCTGTCCATCTCCCTCCCTCCACCTTGAGCTACAGACACAACCATCACCTAACCTTATCCTGCTGTGTGTGTGTGTGTGTGTGTGTGTGTGTGTGTGTGTGTGTGTGGTGTGTGTGTGTGTGTGTGTGTGTGTGTGTGTGTGTGTGTGTGTGTGTGGGTGTGTGTGTGTGTGTGTGTTTAAAAACACCAGTACACAAAAGACCTCTATGTTCCCATGTGTATAATATGCTGCTTTTCCATAAAGTTGTGACAGTAAAAACAGAACAGCGTGTGTTGCTCTCGGAGCCAGGTTAGCAAGCCTGTTGCACAACATCCAGGGGAGGGAGCTGGAGGGTGCATGGAAACAGACCGGGGGAGAGTGAGGTGTGAACTAGAGGAGGTGGTCTAGGAGACCATCACCTGGTGGTCTAGGAGACCATCACCTGGTGGTCTAGGAGACCATCACCTGGTGGAGGAGACCATCACCTGGTGGTCTAGGAGACCATCACCTGGTGGAGGAGACCATCACCTGGTGGTCTAGGAGACCATCACCTGGTGGAGGAGACCATCACCTGGTGGTCTAGGAGACCATCACCTGGTGGTCTAGGAGACCATCACCTGGTGGAGGAGACCATCACCTGGTGAGACCATCACCTTCTGACAGCATCATTCTGGTTCCATAATCACAGTAGTAGGTGACTAGCTGATATAGTTGATGGTAATTAAAGTGGAATTTACAACAAACTAAGAAACAAAATGTATGACAAAAACACAGACCTGTTCATCAAGCAGAGAGGAAGAACTGGTAGCCTAGCATAACTGACATGGGGCTGGTGAAACAGAGGCTAGTGGAACAGAGGCTAGTGAACCAGAGGCTAGTGAAACAGAGGCTAGTGAAACAAAGGCTAGTGAAACAGAGGCTAGTGAAACAGAGGCTAGTGAAACAAAGGCTAGTGAACCAGAGGCTAGTGAACCAGAGGCTAGTGAAACAGAGGCTAGTGAACCAGAGGCTAGTGAAACAGAGGCTAGTGAACCAGAGGCTAGTGAACCAGAGGCTAGTGAACCAGAGGCTAGTGAACCAGAGGCTGGTGAAAGAGAGGCTAGTGGAGAGGCTAGTGAACCAGAGGCTAGTGAAACAGAGGCTAGTGAACCAGAGGCTAGTGAACCAGAGGCTAGTGAAACAGAGGCTAGTGAACCAGAGGCTGGTGAAAGAGAGGCTAGTGGAGAGGCTAGTGAACCAGAGGCTAGTGAAACAGAGGCTAGTGAAAGAGAGGCTGGTGAAAGAGAGGCTAGTGGAGAGGCTAGTGAACCAGAGGCTAGTGAACCAGAGGCTAGTGAACCAGAGGCTAGTGAAACAGAGGCTAGTGAACCAGAGGCTGGTGAAAGAGAGGCTAGTGGAGAGGCTAGTGAACCAGAGGCTAGTGAAACAGAGGCTAGTGAAACAGAGGCTGGTGAAAGAGAGGCTGGTGAAACAGAGGCTAGTGAAACAGAGGCTGGTGAAAGAGAGGCTGGTGAAACAGAGGCTAGTGAAACAGAGGCTAGTGAAACAGAGGCTGGTGAAAGAGAGGCTGGTGAAAGAGAGGCTGGTGAAAGAGAGGCTAGTGAACCAGAGGCTAGTGAACCAGAGGCTAGTGAAACAGAGGCTAGTGAAACAGAGGCTGGTGAAAGAGAGGCTGGTGAAAGAGAGGCTAGTGGAGAGGCTAGTGGGCGAGTGAAACAGTGGATCGTGAAACAATATTAATTATATAAGTATTTTTATTAGGTAATTATTAGGTTGTTATATTTGTCCATTATTTGAAACAAACACACACACCTCCATTTGTGTCAGGTAATTAGAAGGCGCGGTGAGCTGTTAAATAGTCCCTAACCTCAGTCCCTCAGCACTGTGTTACACTGGATGATACGGAGACAGACCCAGCTCTGTGTACCAAGTGAGTCACCGCAGGCTGGCCCAGGCCACCCTGAAGGAGGGGCGGCTTTGGACCCGCCTGGAAAACCAGGAAGCAGGAAGAAGTACTGGTGGTGAGGATCTGACTCAATGTAGGAGGACATGGACAAACGCAAACACCATCCAAAGAGAAAGGTGTTCCCAGTGAGTGTTGGCATGCTTATGCCCGTCTACCACGGGATAACTTGATCTGTCTCCATTAGGGATATAGGCTGAGCAGCGCCCGTCTCTCTGGGCGCTGCTCAGCCTCGACCATCATCTTAGCAACCTGGAGGAAAATCAAACATTGTTCATTTGCATATACTACCCACATTGAAATGATACAAAGCCGGTTAAAACCTGTTCCTTAAAGCTCCCGTTTTACAAGGCAAATGTTAACTGCCACCTCTAAACGGTCCTCCATCAACTCTCGAAATAATAAAAAGGTCTCTCTCTCTCTCTCTCTGATTTAGCCTTCATATTACTTACAAACAACCAGACCAAACGGCCACAGTGAGATTGTGAATTGACGAGGCTTTAGTCTAGCAAGTTTAATTATTCTAAGAAGTGTTGTGCATCCTGCCCAACCCTCAATGGGCGGTGAGATACCACCAGTTACTGAGGCAAGGGGACGCAAACTGGAAACTAGTGGTGAAACCAAACGGGAGTATAATCAAGTCTGGCTCAAGCTCGCTCCATCTCTCATTTACAATGAGTATGTGTAGTCCTTGGTGTCTGGGTCCTCTATTGTCCACCTCTCCCCTTTCCAAGCCTCCAATTCCCAGGCAGAAAATATTCAGGAATGTTTCCCACCGGATCCCTTGATGTCCGGAGAGCCGAGCACCAACACGTTGGCCTAGCTAGCCCTGACCTCCTGAACCAAAGACCATTACATTATTCTGGCTGTAGAAGAGCACCCGGGGAAGAGAACCAATGACTTGAAGGTTGGGTGCGTTGACTGAATTGGTCTCCAACCGATTAACTGGATCCACACTAAAGGCTTTATTTAAAGTTTAAGGTGAGAGTTTTAAATGCTAGGATTCAGTGTGGAGGAAATTGCGGCCAAAACAAACGTCTCATCACTGGATCACTGGAACAGCACCGAGCTGCCTGCATTAACACTTTCACGTCACATTGACGTGTCCACAAGGGGGCGGTGTAGCATTCTCAACCCCAAAAGTACTAAGTAGTAAGTTTGCTCCATTGAAAATACGTTTAAAAAGCAATATATTCTATACATATACAAGTTGTGAAATCATTTAAATGTACTCCTGAAAAGTTGTATCACCTAACCCAACTAAAAATAGCGTCCTGGATTTGACTGGCTGACAAAACAATAAGCCCATCCCCGCCTGACCCATCACTGATTAGTTAGCACCAGCGTGCTTAGCCTCTGGGATCCTTCGTTACGCAAGGGGTGAGGACTGGAAGAAGGGGCGTGTCCCGAGGAGCGACGTGGACCAATCGCATACATGCCCATGCAAAAGTTTGATTGGGCTTTGAGGGGTTGGATTTCTTGCTTTGGGAAACCATGACACTTGGCTTGAAGGAGCAGAGGGATGGAACCCAGTTGAGATAGAACCCTCTGTGGGCGGCTGATCCCCTCCTGAGCTCCCAGGGTTTGATGCTTCATGTGAAGAGCTGCTGCCTCTTCAGGGTTTGATGCATCGGGGATATTGCCCAAGATCATGTTTCCTTTTGTGCATGTTTTCATATTATTATTACAGAGCTCTCCGAACGCCTTGGTTCTCCCACTCTGAAGGCTTGTTGGTCAGACACACCCCACTATATATAGAGACGGCATGGGCTCACTGAAAAGGCATGTAGCACCATAGGCATATGAAATGTATCCTAGGTCTATATCTATATATAAAAACCTAAAGAAACTCCATGTTGAATATGAACGACAAACTGGGATTGGTACATGGTGGTGGGATGGAAGGAATAAACAGTTGTTTATGACCAAGGGAACAGGACAACTAAAAAAAACAGCATGGAATTCTTCAGAGAGAGAGAGTGTGTGTGTGTATGTGTATGTGTGTGTGTGTGTGTACCTAGTGGTATAACACTCCACAGTCATGGCTAGCACCTCTTGGCTATAACGGTCTCATTCATCATTGTGCGCCAGACAGCACAAGGAGTCTGGAGCCCCCACCCACGCCTCCACCCCCAACCCCACCCACACACACCCACCCACGCCTCCACCCCAACCCCACCCACACCCACCCACCCCAACCACAACCCCACCCACACACCCACCACCCCACCCCAACCCCACCCACACACACCCACCCACGCCTCCACCCCCAACCCCACCCACACACACCCACCCCCAACCCCACACACACCCACGCCTCCACCCCCAACCCCACCCACCCACCCACGCCTCCACCCCCAACCCCACACACCCACCTCATTATACAGACGGCGAGGGGAGTGCACCCACACCATCTTCTCATCTTAAGCAGGTCTGAACCACCCGACCTTGGCAGGACACACCAGGCAAACGCTGTCTGGATTCAAGCTATCTCAAACAAAACTAATTTCAGCTTTTCATTTCTCATCCAGCTGTGAGTTGTGGGGTTTAGTGTTTAGTGACTCTGGTCTCCAGGGGGAAGGGGCTGACAGGAGTGTGTGCATGTCTCATCTTGGTTGGCTCACCAATCGGAAACTAAAACCTCCACAAAAAGAGTGTAGCACCTTTTGCATATGCAGCCTGGAAGCTACAAAAATGAAGGTTTGCACATCTGTTTGGTATTCTAATTCTGTCTTTAAGAGAGTAGGTCAAAAAGGTAGCAATTTGGGCGCTTCACTGGCTCCAGCTAGCTGTCAGGGCGGGGCTGCTGTCAGAATACAGACCACACGTCCGCTGGTCAGTGGAACGCTGCTTGGAGTGAGCTGGAGGTCAGAATCCCCCTAGCCCTGACCTCACACACTTAATATATGACCTCACACACTTTAATATATCACGCCTGGCAGACCTCATATTTCAGCCCAATGCACAGATAAATAAATAGTATACAAGGATATACAACACCCACCAGGCTGTCCTCTGCCCAAGGACTCACACCCACCAGGCTGTCCTCTGCCCAAGGACTCACACCCACCAGGCCGTCCTCTACCCAAGGACTCACACCCACCAGGCTGTCCTCTGCCCAAGGACTCACACCCACCAGGCCGTCCTCTGCCCAAGGACTCACACCCACCAGGGCTGTCCTCTGCCCAAGGACTCACACCCACCAGGCTGTCCTCTACCCAAGGACTCACACCCACCAGGGCTGTCCTCTGCCCAAGGACTCACACCCACCAGGCTGTCCTCTGCCCAAGGACTCACACCCACCAGGCTGTCCTCTGCCCAAGGACTCACACTCACAACTTCAATCAGGATTTGAGGCAAAACATTTTTTCAGTTTTACGCCATTACGCTAACCGGGGAGGAAATGATACAAAAGCAAGTTAAAGTGAAAAATAATGGATTACTAAATAAATATTCACAGGTCTTTGACACACATACAAAACCAGACTCTGTAACAAACGCCAACACAGCCTTTGCCCGTAAAGATGAGTTGTCTATTTGTCATTAGTAACATGAAATACATCTCCTTGAGAGGCTTAACATACAGAGAACTAACCCCATCTCTTCATCTGCACACACACACACACACACACACACACACACACACACACACACACACACACACACACACACACACACACACACACACACACACACACACACACACACACACACACACACACACACACACACCACACACACACACACACACACACACACACACACACACACACACACACACAGGTGGTAGTTAGGTAGTGGTGTCGGGGGGGGGGAATAAGCACCCAAGACATGACGGATGGTGCATCCCAGCCGCTGTGGGGAGGAGCAATCAAAACACACCACCCAGCCCCCCCCCCTCCTCCTCCCCACCCAGCCCCTCCCCCCCTCCCCACCCAGTCCGCCCCTCCTCCTCCCCACCCAGTCCGCCCCTTCTCCTCCCCCCCTCCCCACCCAGCCCGCCCCTCCTCCTCCCCACCCAGCCCCTCCCCCCCTCCCCACCCAGCCCGCCCCTCCTCCTCCCCACCCAGCCCCTCCCCCCCCCCACCGCCTCTGCAGCACTGGGAGGCTCGCATAATAGAGCAGACCAAGAGAGGGAGGTGATTAAAGTACACACACACACACACACACACACACAGAGAGAGAGAGAGAGCGAGCCACACCGAGAGTGAGAGGGGGTAGGGGGAAGGGGTTGATGGAAACATTTACAACACAATAGGAGCCCTCCGTGCTCATCAATACCATCACCACTTGCAAAGTGTGTGTGTGTGTGTGTGTGTGTGTGTGTGTGTGTGTGTGTGTGTGTGTGTGTGTGTGTGTGTGTGTGTGTGTGTGTGTGTGTGTGTGTGTGTGTGTGTGTGTGTGTGTGTGTGTGTGTGTGAGAAACAGGAGGTTATCAGAAGCTCCAGCAGAGTAGGGTGAAAGGTGCGATGTGACACACACACACCTCAGGGAACCTTTGCAGAAGACCTCCCGTGGTTTCTTAGATGGGCATCCAGTCAACATATGCGTACAGATCAATATAGAAGGACCAACTTAAACCCCACACACACCCCCTCTTACTGTGTAACTATATAACCACACAGTAGATCCCTTTGGGGCGTGATCTACTGTGTAACTATATAACCACACAGTAGATCCCTTTGGGGCGTGATCTACTGTGTAACTATATAACCACACAGTAGATCCCTTTGGGGCGTGATCTACTGTGTAACTATAACCACACAGTAGATCCCTTTCGTCCTCCACAAGGAGAACAAACACCGTTTGAAAGTGTTTTTGTTCTTTAGGTTATCTATCAGTGGAACCCTAAGGCGTGTTTAGTCCCATAGTCACATGTGTGGGTCATCTGGGTGATTAACCTTACATGGACGATGCTCCACGGCGGTCTGGGCTCTATGGAGAGAAAGGGTGCCTTTTAAAACCCTACATTTTATTGTTTTATTTTAATGTATGTTTTAGGATTGTAAAATTGTATCCATTTCCCTATTCATTGTACTTTTGTCTGTGTTTTAAAAGTGCTAAGCGAAGCAGTTGGGGCTGAACGCTTGTAAGAAAGGTTGATTTATAAATAAAGAGCCATATTGAGCGTCAGCCTCATTGCTTGCTTGCATTTTTGATGCAATTGATGTGAGACTAAACATGTCCACACACAAGGCAGCGGTGTGAGAACCAGCAGCCATACCCCCCCCCCTTGGTGTGTGTAGAGGGCGGGGGGATATGGGAGTCTTGATGAGGGGCTGACGGCCTGATGGCCCACAGCCCCTCCCCCACACTAATCAGCGTAGGGCCAGGCTCCGAGGAGAAGCATCACCCCGCTGCCCTGTTAATCACCGTGATGGACCGTCTCACATCAACCTGTCTCACATCAACCCGTCTCACATCAACCCGGGTTAGGGAATGGAAAATCTTTCTACATGCTCATTTTACTTCCACACCGACTCCCGGGATTCTATTTTGGTAGTCTTGGGAACGAAACGAGATCCAATAACGTTCCCCATGAAGGCAGCGGTTGTGTTTTACATCTTGTGTTTACGGACCAGACCCATCGGTAGGTGAGGAGAATAAGGCTCTCGTCTTCAGACACCAGCCCACAAGGATCTGTGGTGTTTGAAGGAGTCAGGTAGCAGATGCTCTAGCAGCCAATATTCAAAAGACCTGTAATTATGTGACACACACACACACACACACACCCCCCCCCCCCCCCCCATATTCCACGATGCCTTCATTAATCTTTAATTCCTGTCTGGCAGGTCCCAGGTCTCCAGTCAAGCCGGTTCTCCCAGACTTTACAACTGAAATCAAACACGGCGCAAACACAAGGCGGCAATCTGACTTTGCACTTTAAACCATTATCTTTGTTTACCCTTGAATTAAGGTTATTTACATTGTCATTTAGCGATGCTTTTATCCAAAGATCCTTTGAAAGGACCAGATACGACCCCATCCACAGAGGGGCTGACTGCAGTTCAAACAGTGACAGTTTATCCAGGTGTGTCAGCAGCTCTCGGGCGTATGAGTGGGTGGAGCCTATTTGAAGGTAAAAATGTATATTCCCTACAAGCTCTAGTGGGGAGCCAAGCGCTGGTTAGTCTTAAGGATCCGATTGGACGGTGGTTTGATAACATTTGGGAGGAAGTCCCAATTTGTAGTTTTGCAGCCACCCCTCCAGAGGTGGTAGCACTGTGTGTTAATGGATGCTCTGGGGGGGGGGGGGGGGGGGACAGCATGTCCTTTTGTCCAGAGGCAAGCATGCTTCCGCCAAGAGAATTGAGTGTTGTGTTTATATTCCGGGCTGTGTGCGTGTGCGTGTGCGTGTGTGTTTTATTGATCAGTCTCATGTGTGTTTAACTGTACCTTTGGGGACCATCAGATCAGCCTAAAATATTGGAAAAGCTCCATTGCTCCCCATCTATTGTGTTCTTTAAACCGCCCTCGGCCCTTCCCCTGGCAGACGCTCCCCGGCCATCTGCCATCCCACCTTACACAGCCATTCATGTTCATTTCCATCTCTCAATCTCGGTTCTTTGTTGAATATTTCCATTCATCAACACTGCATTGGATTGCAAGAGAGATGGCTGGGGAGGTCGGAGGCCAATAACCGAGGCCGAGAACAACAAGGACGTCTGGAACTTGCATGTCCCAGTAGAATGAGGCACCTTGAGGAGCCCGAGTGTGAGGAGGAGGACTGTGGTTTACGGCCCATGTCAGGACTGTCTTTAATCATCTGAACAATGGCGCTAGTGAAGCACGACTGCTACAATACAGAATGGTTGGAAATGACAGAAAGCCTTGTGCTCTTAGGATCACCCAGAGCTACCAGCAAGGCCGCGTGGACACTGGACAAAGAGCTTCAAACGTACCTACGCTAACCAGGTGCTCTGTGGTTTTAACTTTGACGTCATTTGAATAAATGCTAATGTGTTAAAAGTGCATTTACGGCATTCAAATCTAATAGTGAGGCAGCCGATCGGGCATCTGTCCAGCTGTGGGAGAAACAACCAATTGGGCCGGAGCCTCAAGATAGAGTCAGGCTGCAATGTGTGGAGTGTCTCACGCATAGCTCACACAAAACGCTCTTTTCATGACCAGACTAACAATCTAATAAAAGTTAAGTAGTGAATACGGTGCAGCATCAGCACAATCACAGACTTCCAGTCCCAATTAACTCCTTTAAACATCGTCCTACACCCACTCAAGGCCAAACGCAGCAGCTCGCTGAAGAAGGAATGTCCATTTCTTTGTTCATCTATGCTACATGTTGTCCTTATTGGTAGGGCTGACCCCTCCTGGTCTGCTGATTGGTCAGGCTGACCCCTCCTGGTCTGCTGATTGGTCGGGCTGACCCCTCCTGATCTGCTGATTGGTCGGGCTGACCCCTCCTGGTCTGCTGATTGGTCGGGCTGACCCCTCCTGATCTGCTGATTGGTCGGGCTGACCCCTCCTGGTCTGCTGATTGGTCGGGCTGACCCCTCCTGATCTGCTGATTGGTCGGGCTGACCCCTCCTGGTCTGCTGATTGGTCGGGCTGACCCCTCCTGATCTGCTGATTGGTCGGGCTGACCCCTCCTGGTCTGCTGATTGGTCGGGCTGACCCCTCCTGATCTGCTGATTGGTCGGGCTGACCCCTCCTGGTCTGCTGATTGGTCGGGCTGACCCCTCCTGATCTGCTGATTGGTCGGGCTGACCCCTCCTGGTCTGCTGATTGGTCGGGCTGACCCCTCCTGATCTGCTGATTGGTCGGGCTGACCCCTCCTGGTCTGCTGATTGGTCGGGCTGACCCCTCCTGATCTGCTGATTGGTCGGGCTGACCCCTCCTGGTCTGCTGATTGGTCGATCTTGTCAGACCAAATTCTCATTGGTCGGACAATCACTGGCGTTTCATGAGCAGAAAAGTGCTTCTCAATGCATTCATTTCAGGGGCCAGCGAGACGCATGCAGACCTGATGCTTATTGTATTGGAGTGATAGGCTATATTGTGCAACAAAAAATAAACACCGATATTTAAATATGTTTTACTAAATATGTTTAAATCATTGTATGATTTAGACTCTCGACCCAATGGAGATCTGGTTCTTCAACAACATGGCCCATCATCCAACCGCCATTCCTTCCTTCCTCCCGTCGGGAGCTTAAGGGTCAGATGGCTCTGAGTGTACAGATCAGTATTGGGATATTATTTCAATATGTTTAGTCTAATCAATAGCCTAATGGTTTTGTTTGTAATCTAACGGCAGGTGCATCCCCTTGCAACAGCTGGGGCGGCCCGTCCATAACGTGTATGGTGAAGAGCAGGCAGACTTTCAGTCTAACAATATTTAGACAGTAAATGTCAACGTTTTATTGTGATTGCTCAAGTAGAAATAGTTCTGAAGACGCTTAATGTGTGTCTGCAGGTCATCTTGGGGAAACCACACTGGCATAGAAAATATGTGATTCATCAACATCAAATTGACCTCCAGAATCAGAGCCATGGGGCTCATTGGACGCCAACAGCCTGACGAGGGACACACCCTGCATTACAGATGATAGACCTCACTGAGATGAAGAACATATGCAGGGTTTAGATCTTAAGACCACAGGTAATTATAAAAAAGGTAACCCAAAGCCGGAAAGCTCCGCCCTCAACACTTTTCAAGCCAGACAGGAAGCGCTGGAAGGGCCTTGATGGAGGGTGATCTCTGCTGTCATAAAGGACTGGATCAAGAGGACTCGGGGCGACATTAAAGAGAGTGTGTGTGTGTGTGTGTGTGTGTGTGTGTGTGTGTGTGTGTGTGTGTGTGTGTGTGTGTGTGTGTGTGTGTGTGTGTGTGTGTGTGTGTGTGTGTGTGTGTGTGTACACAGCTGTCAAAGCTCATACGCTGTTGGGGCAAGTGGGAGCATGTCGTCTCTCTCTCCTCCAGCGGTGAGCTCCAGGCCAGCGGGCCCCTGTCCTGCCCCACATGTAGCTGCACAGGGCGCACACACATGAATCAGAGTCATATCGTCATCATTAGTCATAACAACAATATGTGCAGTCGTACATATCCAGATATGCAGATTATGCGCTCCTGTGTCGTCTTGGGAAACAGTGGCTGGCGTCAGGGCACAAGGTCATGTTCAGAGATATCAGCGGCGGGGAGAGCGGAGGCCTGGGGACTCTCCCTTTACCCAGAATAAAGAACCCATCGGCCAGACGCTGACACAAGCGTTCTGCTCCTCTAGCCCTTAAACCAGGACCTGGAGTCTGGACCTCCACCTCCACCAACCATTAAGAGAATCTCTCTGTGGCGAAGCAACACTGCCTCTACACCACCTCTACACGCCTCTACACACCTCTACATGCCTCTACACACCCTCTACACGCCTCTACATCCCTCTACACTTCTGCAATGATCAATCAACAAACCCACACACTGTTGTTACAAAATACTGAGCTAAATATTTGCACTTATATATATAATAATGAATAACCACCCCTTGGTGTAAACTACATATGACTAGGGGCTAAGATAGCACCATCACAGGTCTGGTTGCTTTTGGTATGAGACAAGACACCCCCCCCCATCTCTGTGGAGACAGGACAACCCCCATCTCTGTGGAGACAGGACACCCCCCCCCCCGATCTCTGTGGAGACAGGACAACCCCCCCCCCCCCCCCATCTCTGTGGAGACAGGACAACCCCCATCTCTGTGGAGACAGGACACCCCCCCCCCATCTCTGTGGAGACAGGACAACCCCGCCCCCCCCCCCATCTCTGTGGAGACAGGACAACCCCCCCCCCCCATCTCTGTGGAGACAGGACACCCCCCCCCCCCCCATCTCTGTGGAGACAGGACAACCCCCCCCCCCCCCATCTCTGTGGAGACAGGACACACACCCCCCCCCCCATCTCTGTGGAGACAGGACACACACCCCCCCCCCCATCTCTGTGGAGACAGGACAACCCCCCCCCCCTATCTCTGTGGTGGGTGGGCTGATGATTTCCCTGTAATCAAATACTTGGCTTTTCATCTCCGGTCAGCCATAGTGTGTGTGTGTGTGAGAGAGTATTTACGTGTGTGTTCTGTCTGACAGGAAGGGCAATATCTGTCTGTACCACAGATTCATGAGGGGAGAAACAGGCCACATACCCTTCATACAACATTCACATGAGAGAGTGTGTGTGTGTGTGTGTGTGTGTGTGTGTGTGTGTGTGTGTGTGTGTGTGTGTGTGTGTGTGTGTGTGTGTGTGTGTGTGTGTGTGTGTGTGCATACAAACCAAGGTCAGAATGATGGCCTGCTGAAGTAAATAAGGTGGGTGTTTGAACAGGAGTGTGTGTGTGTGTGCGTGCGCGTGCGTGTGCGTGTAGCTGGTTAAACAGAGCCAAGTGGGGACACTGTGTGGTACTATGGTGATGGATAGGTACAGCTGTGTGTAGAGGAGGACCTCCCCGGTCCAGAGGGCCAGGGAGTGAAGCAGTGTTCTGAAGAGCACTTAGCTAAATCACATCGTGGCCGTGACCACAGCAGAGAGCGTGCTGATGGGGGAGGTGGAGGTGATGGAGAGAGGTAGAGGTGATGGGGAGAGGTGGAGGTGATGGGGAGAGGTGGAGGTGATGGAGAGAGGTAGAGGTGATGGGGAGAGGTGGAGGTGATGGGGAGAGGTAGAGGTGATGGGGAGAGGTGGAGGTGATGGGGAGAGGTGGAGGTGATGGGGAGAGGTGGAGGTGATGGGGAGAGGTGGAGGTGATGGGGAGAGGTAGAGGTGATGGGGAGAGGTGGAGGTGATGGGGAGAGGTAGAGGTGATGGGGAGAGGTGGAGGTGATGGGGAGAGGTGGAGGTGATGGGGAGAGGTGGAGGTGATGGGGAGAGGTGGAGGTGATGGGTAGAGGTGGAGGTGATGGGGAGAGGTGGAGGTGATGGAGAGAGGTGGAGGTGATGGGGAGAGGTGGAGGTGATGGGTAGAGGTGGAGGTGATGGGTAGAGGTGGAGGTGATGGGGAGAGGTGGAGGTGATGGGGAGAGGTGGAGGTGATGGGGAGAGGTGGAGGTGATGGGGAGAGGTGGAGGTGATGGGGAGAGGTAGAGGTGATGGGGAGAGGTGGAGGTGATGGGAGAGGTGGAGGTGATGGGGAGAGGTGGAGGTGATGGGGAGAGGTGAGGTGATGGGGAGAGGTGGAGGTGATGGGGGAGGTGGAGGTGATGGGGAGAGGTGGAGGTGATGGGGAGAGGTGAGGTGATGGGGAGAGGTGGAGGTGATGGGGAGAGGTGGAGGTGATGGGGAGAGGTGGAGGTGATGGGAGAGGTGGAGGTGATGGGGAGAGGTGGAGGTGATGGGGAGAGGTGGAGGTGATGGGGAGAGGTGGAGGTGATGGGGAGAGGTGGAGGTGATGGGTAGAGGTGGAGGTGATGGGAGAGGTGGAGGTGATGGGGAGAGGTGGAGGTGATGGGGAGAGGTGGAGGTGATGGGGAGAGGTGGAGGTGATGGGGAGAGGTGGAGGTGATGGGGAGAGGTGGAGGTGATGGGTAGAGGTGGAGGTGATGGGGAGAGGTGGAGGTGATGGGGAGAGGTGGAGGTGATGGGGAGAGGTGGAGGTGATGGAGAGAGGTGGAGGTGATGGAGAGAGGTGGAGGTGATGGGTAGAGGTGGAGGTGATGGGTAGAGGTGGAGGTGATGGGTAGAGGTGGAGGTGATGGGTAGAGGTGGAGGTGATGGGGAGAGGTGGAGGTGATGGAGAGAGGTGGAGGTGATGGGTAGAGGTGGAGGTGATGGGGAGAGGTGGAGGTGATGGGTAGAGGTGGAGGTGATGGGTAGAGGTGGAGGTGATGGGTAGAGGTGGAGGTGATGGGTAGAGGTAGAGGTGATGGGTAGAGGTGGAGGTGATGGGTAGAGGTGGAGGTGATGGGGAGAGGTGGAGGTGATGGGGAGAGGTGGAGGTGATGGGTAGAGGTGGAGGTGATGGGTAGAGGTGGAGGTGATGGGTAGAGGTGGAGGTGATGGGGAGAGGTGGAGGTGATGGGGAGAGGTGGAGGTGATGGGTAGAGGTGGAGGTGATGGGTAGAGGTGGAGGTGATGGGTAGAGGTGGAGGTGATGGACAACAAAGTATTAGTTCACAGTTTCGCAATATTTTGTCACTTATTGGGTCCTGAACTGAACCAAAGAGAAACAATGGTAGGTTATTTTTAACTAACGTTCAACCTCACTATTTACTCATTTAGCATTCCCCTTCTGACCGCCATGACACCGTATGGACAGGTTTATAACAAAGAGCGGAGCACCAGAGGAACACACCACCAGTTCCTCGAGTCGCACACCTCCCTGGCCAACACCAACCCTCACCCCCCCAGCCTGGGAACAAAATATACAAAATATACACTCCTGGATCCAATTTCACCATGTATTCAAAACACATAGCGTCGGTGGAGAGCCCCTGGCAGAACAGGCAGGGGGGGGGGGGGGTCTGGCTTTATGGGGGGGGGGGGTCTGGCTTTAGAGTTTATGTAACCAAGGTCAACCAGAGGGAGCAGAACACAGTAATCCACGACCCGGGTCATGAAAATAGAGACAGCGAACAAGGAGAGGAGAGGAGGGCTCACCCACCCACACACAGAGGTGGGGGGATAATAGAAAGCCGCAGCCAATGCGTTAAAATAGATTCTAGGATGTGGTTCCAGGGAAGAGTCGGTGGGGGGGGGGGGGGGGGGGGGGACAACAGGGGGGAGGAAGTGAGGATCTGTGCCGATGAGCTATTGTACGATTGTGATGAATTGGAGGAAATACCTCAACGCTAAACGCATCTCTCTGGGACACAAAAGTGTTTTTGTTTACCGCCACATCCAAATAGACATTCCATAAGAGAGGCCTTTTACCTAGACGAGATCTAACAAAGTTACACAACATGCCATTGTTCACTGTCCTACCTGCTTCTTTAGAGCACCTGGACTGATATTCCAAACTGTTCTGAAATCGGTTTCAAAGGCTCCCCATGAGAATCCTTTCAAACCTGGAGAAAGAAAATCAAAGAGATTAGCCAAAGCCCAGGGTAGCTTCCCAAGTCTTTTCTCTGTTGAAGACCATAACTCAAACAGGTTTTTACATGACTAACTTGGAAGAGTGCAGTGATGACGGAACACCAATGAATGACGGAAAATCCCGTCATTGGGAGTGAGCCTGAACCATTAGAGAGGCCGTATCGCTTTACCTCATGCTCCACAGGTGAGGCCTCAGAGTAGCTGCAGGCTCCTATTGTGAGGGACAACAACACAGCCTGAACACGCTTCTCCCAGAGCTAGCTGGCTAACAAAGAACCACATACACACACATCAAGTACAGACAATGTGTTTAAATGAAAAAATGTACTGTAAAAATTGTTCCACGATCAGACTTGACTTGAGATTCTGTGGAAAATAATGTGTTGTTCTTGGTGCGCAACACAGAAATGTAATTTCTCAAGTGTTAACACTTTTGCTATTCTGCAACACAGGTGCTTTGGCGCAGCTCCAGTTTCTCATAAGAATCTTCCTGGGTTCCATTTCCTCCTGCTACAGGACTCTCAGATCAGTCATGGTCTAGGAATGCTGCCTTCACTTGGCCTGCTGGTCAGAGTTGGAGCTTCTCCCCTTTTCCCTCTAGGTTGTAAAGGGTTTTAAGTCCTGCCCCAGGCAGGGCTTGTCCACACATCGCCTTCTCCATGCCATGGAGGAGGAACCCAGATATTACTGCATTTACAGATCACAGCTTAGGGTTAGTCACTGGAAGTTAAGTCAATTCAAGAAGTGACCGACCAATGTTAATCCAAGAGATTCATCAGCTCTTGACTCATTGTGGCTTCAAGCCCGGCTCACTCAAGAGTTTATTTTAAAGATCCCTGTTGCTGTGTTTTCATGGAGAGGAATCTAGAGGGACGGAGAGCTGCTAACTTTAGCCAATAGTGGTGACAAAATACGAATATTCCTATAGCTTGGGGCAGCTGTGAAACAAAAGCCAAACACACGTTGTATAAGAATAAGAATATTAATAATAATGTCAGTTTATTACACGCTGTAATGTCGGCTCATAACACTCATTTCCGTGAGTGATACCCTGGTGCTTTATAACTCTGTAACGTCTGCAAGAGAAATGACTCAAATGGCGACATTCCATGTTCCCGCTCACCCTCCCAAACCAAAAGGTCCGCTCACGGACTCCTGCTGTTCCGTGTAAAACCTGTAAAGATGCAATTTCCTGTCAAACACCCTTCTGACCTAAACTTTGGGAAATTGGGGCACAAACCACATCACTATTTTAGTTCCACCACCTTCCCTTAAAGGGCGTGGTAACCACAGTTCAGACATCAGAGAACGTCAATGAAGCCTAAGTCAAATCAAACATCCTCTGAGCCAGTGGTTCGGCTCTCTGAAATTGTTAATCTGTTGGTCCGAAATTCACCACCGATTGTGTCTCAAAGCCGGCAGCTCCTCTGTAATTACACACTACAGAAAGCCGACTCTATAAGTAGCCTTAAATATAACTCTTTGCCCTGTATTCTCTAACCCAACTATAGGAAGTGATGCTGCGTTGACCAGACGCCCCGATGCCTCGGAGCAGCAGAGGGAGAATAACTAATGTGGGATCAATATTTATCTTGAAATGTTTAAGCTGAACTCTCAAAGTCTTGGACAATTAGCATCTCCTATGCTAACTGTATTCAACAATTTTAAAGAAAAAGCATTACAAATATGCCAAGAAAGTGATTTAGAAATGAGAATTTATAGAGAGTGTATCTTATATAGGGTGAAAACCTCTTGTTTTGGAGATGTATTAATTACTCGATTATACTCTTTTTAAGGAAAATCCAAATGTAGAAAAATCCTCTTAGTGGCGAGGGGTTAGAGAGCAGTTAGATCCCCTGGCGTCGGTGTAACCGGTGCAATGCCTTGATGGAGGCATGAGAAACCTAATAAACAGGTATGGGGTTGTAGTGTCATCAGCAAGGTCTGACTTCTGCCTTCTTTCATTACACATGTTGTACACAGAGCAAGAGATCCTACTCTCTCACTTGCTACTCCCCCACAGCCATCCTAAGGGAATGGCAGGATTGCACAATCAAGATACAAGATGTTTTAATTGCCATTTTCAACAAGAACAATAGAATGCTTATTCCCCATTCACAAGTGTGCTCAGAGCCTCCAGCAACGCAATCATCTAAATGAACCTTATCAAGCAGGTGACTGAAACATGCAAACAGAGACTTATCAGCACATTTAATATTTATTTTGTACCTAGTATCAGTATCTGAGAGAAACCGGGGTGCTACAGCACAGGCGCAGGGGAGAGGACATTGGACATTCCAGGGCTGTCAGTAAGGTGTCCACTGGCTCAATTCAACACAAGCCGTCCTCTCATCCCAAATCACCCACACTAGCTCAGTCTGTTGGGACTTGGCTTAGGAACCGGAGGGTCGCCGGTTCAAGTCCCCGAAAAAGACCAAGTACGGAGTGAGAACTTGGAAAAAGGTGCCAGTTCCCCTCC
This sequence comes from Muraenolepis orangiensis, assembly GCA_027704905.1. Lineage (NCBI taxonomy): Eukaryota > Metazoa > Chordata > Actinopteri > Gadiformes > Muraenolepididae > Muraenolepis > Muraenolepis orangiensis. Next base: position 36,242,713 of record CM051002.1, on the reverse strand, counting down.
TAGGCACTGCCGAGGTGCCCTTGAGCAAGGCACCAGACCCCTACCCTGCTCCCCAGGCGCTGGATATACAATAGCTGCCCACTGCTCCGAATACTAGGATTTCTATGGACCAGTGAGGTCCATAGAAATGCAGAGGAACTCATTTCAGTGTGTGTGTCCATGTATGTGATCAATAAAGAGGTTTTAGGTTATTTTAAAGAACCTCCCAGAAGGTGTTCCCCTTGGGTCATGAACTAGTCCACCCATCGATCCAGTACCTTCCACAGCTGTAGTATTCCATGTATTCACTGTGTGGTTATTACAAAAACAGAAATAACAGTACATAATCTGACTGGGAGAGGATTGTTGGCGTCACAAAATAAGATCAACCAACACTCATTTGTACTTAATGAGCTACCAACGGCGGATCAATGGAGTTCAAACAGAGCATTCTGAAGTCCAACCTCGGCCCAGGACAGGAGGTCATGCTAATGGTCATGGACATCATGAAGATGACCTCCTAGATTCCACTTCCTATGTGGCCCAAGTCACAGCACTGATCTACTTAAGTCTACTACAGAGAGGACAGAAGATTATTATTATTATTATTATTAGTCCAGTTCTGGGTGGAGGGATTTGAAAAAAGATCCAAAATAAAGGGGTCAAAGTGTGGTGGATCTCATGTTCTGCTCATCGGTCACATCTTAGTGCGGACCCCATGTTCTTCTTCTTGTTCCTCGGACCTTCACTCAAACCATTCAACACCGAGCAACGTGCATCCTTTAGAAAAACATACAATGAATAAGTCAATACAAAACATACCATTTCCAAACAGGCCAGGCTTCACTATGCAGCCATGAGGTCATGAGGTGGCTTCATGGCTTCACTATGCAGCCATGAGGTCATGGGGTGGCTTCATGGCTTCACTATGCAGCCATGAGGTCATGGGGTGGCTTCATGGCTTCACTATGCAGCCATGGGGTCATGGGGTGGCTTCATGGCTTCACTATGCAGCCATGAGGTCATGAGGTGGCTTCATGGCTTCACTATGCAGCCATGAGGTCATGGGGTGGCTTCATGGCTTCACTATGCAGCCATGAGGTCATGGGGTGGCTTCATGGCTTCACTATGCAGCCATGAGGTCATGGGGTGGCTTCATGGCTTCACTATGCAGCCATGAGGTCATGGGGTGGCTTCATGGCTTCACTATGCAGCCATGAGGTCATGGGGTGGCTTCATGGCTTCACTATGCAGCCATGAGGTCATGGGGTGGCTTCATGGCTTCACTATGCAGCCATGAGGTCATGGGGTGGCTTCATGGCTTCACTATGCAGCCATGAGGTCATGGGGTGGCTTCATGGCTTCACTATGCAGCCATGAGGTCATGGGGTGGCTTCATGGCTTCACTATGCAGCCATGAGGTCATGGGGTGGCTTATGGCTTCACTATGCAGCCATGAGGTCATGGGGTGGCTTCATGGCTTCACTATGCAGCCATGAGGTCATGGGGTGGCTTCATGGCTTCACTATGCAGCCATGAGGTCATGGGGTGGCTTCATGGCTTCACTATGCAGCCATGAGGTCATGGGGTGGCTTCATGGCTTCACTATGCAGCCATGAGGTCATGGGGTGGCTTCATGGCTTCACTATGCAGCCATGAGGTCATGGGGTGGCTTCATGGCTTCACTATGCAGCCATGAGGTCATGGGGTGGCTTCATGGCTTCACTATGCAGCCATGAGGTCATGGGGTGGCTTCATGGCTTCACTATGCAGCCATGAGGTCATGGGGTGGCTTCATGGCTTCACTATGCAGCCATGAGGTCATGGGGTGGCTTCATGGCTTCACTATGCAGCCATGAGGTCATGGGGTGGCTTCATGGCTTCACTATGCAGCCATGAGGTCATGGGGTGGCTTCATGGCTTCACTATGCAGCCATGAGGTCATGGGGTGGCTTCATGGCTTCACTATGCAGCCATGAGGTCATGGGGTGGCTTCATGGCTTCACTATGCAGCCATGAGGTCATGGGGTGGCTTCATGGCTTCACTATGCAGCCATGAGGTCATGGGGTGGCTTCATGGCTTCACTATGCAGCCATGAGGTCATGGGGTGGCTTCATGGCTTCACTATGCAGCCATGAGGTCATGGGGTGGCTTCATGGCTTCACTATGCAGCCATGAGGTCATGGGGTGGCTTCATAGGAATCAATTTATGGCTTGTGATCGATGGGCAGAAGATGAACTGTCTGTAGTGAGCGTGCTGCTGGGGGAAGGGATGTGATCACTAAACACAGCACAAAGTCACTACCGAACCATCTATACAGACTGACCTGTGTGAGTGGCTCAGCCATTATGTGGCATGGATCCATCTCTGAGATCACAAACATACGTGGCCAGTGAGCTGTAAGGGCAGTCACCCAAACCCAACGCAACACGAATACTAAAGACATATGGTTCTGAACCCTGGGATCTGGTGGTCCATTCACAATCTGGCAGCAACACAGCAACATCTCTTCCAAGAAGCAATGGCACGCTTACACACAATCCACCGGTCTCCGTCTGATTGATGTTCTAGACTGAGCCAGACAACCATAGAAAGGTAGTCGGAGGTTGATGCAATCTAGTTGTCATTGGACTTGCTGTACAAACAATGCACTCATTTTGACCAATCAGAAATGACAAATGCTTTGTCTCATCAGATCCTGTTCTGATTAGTCAGAACAGGGTGAGCACAGTCACTTTCTTTGGTCAACCCCCTCCACGTTTGGAGACTGGAAATGACAGGTTCACCTGGACGGTAGCCAGGTCCGATTCACTTTCAGTTATGAGCTGCAGGGAACATGTGTTGGGAGACATTGTTATTTCTGCTACCAGCGTTAGCTCTGCTCCAGCTGGATCTCATTAAGACTCAATACAGCCACTACAAGGGAACCCATGTGTTAGACATGTGGTAGACGTGTGTCTCAGGAGCCTGCAACATCACCCCAGGTCAGCAGCTTCAAGTTCCTCGGCGTGCACATCTCCGAGGACCTCACATGGTCCACGCACACCACACACGTGGTGAAAAGGGCCCAACAACGCCTGTATTTTCTCAGGCGTCTGAAGAAATTCAGCATGGGCCCCCGCATCCTGAGAACATTCTACAACGGCACCATCGAGAGTGTTCTGACAGGGTGTATCACCGCCCGGTACGGGAACTGCACGGCACTCGAGCGCAGAGCGCTTCAAAGGGTGGTGCGGACGGCCCAGTATATCGTTGGGGTTGAGCTCCCCTCCCTCCTGGACATTTACAACCAGCGGTGCGTGGCCAAGGCCAAAAGAATTATAAAATACATTGCCCACCCCAGCCACGAACTTTACTCACTATTACCGTCAGGCAGGCGATACCGCAGTATCAAGTGTCGTACAAATAGGCTTAGAGATAGCTTCCACAGTCAGGCCATCAGGCTGCTGAACAAGGGCGTATAACATATAACAATGTATATTTTATTACATTGATTTATATATATATATTGCTCTTTTCTGTGCTGATTTTTGCATTTTATAAATTGCATTTTTTATTTTTATTTTCTATTCTTTATTCTACTTTTTATTCTATTTTTTATCTATTTTTATTTTATCTTATTTTATAACTGCTGTCTGTCGTCGGGTATTGCACACAAGAATTTCACATCACTGCTTTATACTAAACTGTAAACTGTGAAGTGACAATAAACTTGACTTGACTTGACTTGAGATCAACTGAAATGCACTTTAAATCTGTAAATAAGTCAACTTGTGAGACACCAGGTTTCATTAGCGAACAGCAAGCCTAATTGTCTTCATATTGTTTAAACGGAGCGAAGCACACGGATGGGAGGTCCACGTTAAAACCATCGTGTTCATCAGGACACGGATCCCTGTTGGTATCTTTATAGGTGTTACCTCCTAGCGTCTGGCCTGTGAGACGCCACTTGGCCGTTGGTTAACTGGCAGCGCTCGCAGAGACAGGGAAAAAAAACTAAAGAAAGAAACAGCCTCAAGCTAATCATAAACTATTAGGAAATATTGTTATCAAAAAATGTTTTGTGTTCATTTTTCTGACATTTTACAAATCCGTTGTATATGATTGTTGCTGAGAGGCTGTATGAAGTAGGTCCGGTTCCTCCCACGTTTGACTAGTTCTACACTAATCACACAGGGAACGTCCCGACCTCAAAACTAAGATTAAAATGTGAAACAACATCACCGACAACATCATGTGAAAACAATAGCACTCAACATTAACCCTTTATCGCCACGTCGGGCAACTAAACCCAAAAACGCACTCGCCCCATTGCTGGTCAAACAATTAAAATAAAACATTTGATATTTTTGATATGCAAGACAATGTTATTTACTTTAACACAACAATTAGCTTAAGCCTTTGTTGTTATTTGATAACCACTCAGAAATAAAATGATGTGTATTCGGGCAAGTTCATTTGTGACCCTAAAGAAGCCCCAACGTTGAGCCCTGGGCCGTGTGTAACAGTGAGGTCCATATAGTCTCTCAGAGGGTTCCAGTGAGGTCCATATAGTCTCTCAGAGGGTTCCAGTGAGGTCCATATAGTCTCTCAGAGGGTTCCAGTGAGGTCCATATAGTCTCTCAGAGGGTTCCAGTGAGGTCCATATAGTCTCTCAGAGGGTTCCAGTGAGGTCCATATAGTCTCTCAGAGGGTTCCAGTGAGGTCCATATAGTCTCTCAGAGGGTTCCAGTGAGGTCCATATAGTCTCTCAGAGGTTCCAGTGAGGTCCATATAGTCTCTCAGAGGGTTCCAGTGAGGTCCATATAGTCTCTCAGAGGGTTCCAGTGAGGTCCATATAGTCTCTCAGAGGGTTCCAGTGAGGTCCATATAGTCTCTCAGAGGGTTCCAGTGAGGTCCATATAGTCTCTCAGAGGGTTCCAGTGAGGTCCATATAGTCTCTCAGAGGGTTCCAGTGAGGTCCATATAGTCTCTCAGAGGGTTCCAGTGAGGTCCATATAGTCTCTCAGAGGGTTCCAGTGAGGTCCATATAGTCTCTCAGAGGGTTCCAGTGAGGTCCATATAGTCGCTCAGAGGGTTCCAAAGCAAGAGAAGAAATAAGGACCCGTCCTCCACCAGGGAGGGCCTGTTTACAACCATGCTTTGGTCTTCAAATCAACATTTGGGGGCCAATTTGAAAAACAAGGTTTTACAACCCTCCAATAACTGGAAGAAGGCCGTTTGAGAGCGTCCCCTTGTCCCCGTAGTTAGCAGTAGTTTGTGATACACGGGATGTTGTGCAACGTGTTAACACTAACAGCTGAACCCCTCTACCCATACAGCCCGATGAAGAGGGGAGAGCAGGCAACTACAAATATGATTACAACACCACTTGTGGAGTGAGGAGGTGGGGGAGGGAGGGAGTGAGTACACCCGGGGGGGGTGTACTCACTCCCTGAAGACAGAGGCCTCCTTCATTGCTAGTCAGATTAGGGCTACTGAGGTGGAGCGGATGGAACAGCTTATTCTTGGGAAGCAAAAAGAACGTCAGGCCTTCCATTAATAAAACAAGGAGAGCGGAGGGTGGAATACACAACCCCATCCAGCGGGCTGTGAGGCTACACCACTTCAATATGCATTAACATCTTTATGTCTTTTAACTGAGAAAACATTTTCCATACGCAGGTTGAGTTTTGCCCTACAGGTGCACTTCTTCACGCAATAGTGAACAGTCAGCATGGTGAGTCCTGGTGGGACCACTAGGAACAAGGTTTTCATATCCCAGCAGGAGATGTCCTCAAACCTCGGTACTCCATGCGTTGGATC
>CM051002.1:36231927-36234427 GCA_027704905.1 Muraenolepis orangiensis | reverse complement strand
ATAGTCGGAGACAGAGAGAGAGAGTCAGAGAGAGAGAGACGGAGAGGGAAAGAGAGAAGGACAGAGTCATGCTGGAGAGTAGAACTGTACTGATTACATTCACCTCCCTACCTTCTCAGAAGCTGCAAAGACTAAACATAATAAAGCACAGGCTTATCTATGAAGCTTACTCATGCGCAGACATGCAGAAAGTATGCAAAAAAAACTAAGAATAATAATAGCCCACTGGCTGGTCCCTGAATGGGCTGTGCAGACCGAGGCATGCAGGTGCTAAAACAGTCCTGACCAAACATCTGCTGGACTCAACATGTCTTCTGTTGAGCTCATAGGCTAATTTACACACACAAGACATATCAAGCTGAGTGTATGAACAGTGTAAAGAGTCTGTATGTAGGCCTATTGAAGATGTGTATTAATAAGGCATAATAACGCATGCCTGGCTGAATATGGATTTATTTTCCTGAGAATATTGTGATGGCTACAAGGCTCATATCTGATAGACCTAAAACAGTTGTTGGTTCTTTGGTTTTTTGGGGGCAGGACAGCTCAGTCTGTTGGGACTTTGCTTGGGAACCGGAAGGTCCCCGGTTCAAGTCCCCAAAACACCTGGGCACTTGAGCAAGGCACCAGACCCCCACACTGCTCCCCTGTATATCCAATAGCTGCCCACTGCTCCTCATATTAGGATGGGTTCAATGCAGAGGAACTCATTTCACTGCATGTACATGTATGTGACCAGAGGTGTTTCAGGGACCGGCGACCTTCCAGTTTCCAAGCCAAGTCCCAACAAACTGAGCTACTGCCTCCCCTAAATCAATGTGTAGGAACCGCCCGGTGACCTCTCACCTTGACCCTGTGCCAACAGGGACCACCTGACCGCCAAGCATCCACCGTCACTAAACTACACTCACTTCCTACTTGATAACATATTATAGGCCTACATATTAGGATGAGATACTAATACAATAGGTGTATTAAATTATTTAAAAAAGTTATATTTCACATTAAAAGGAAATATTGCAAAGTTCTGCAGCATAGGTGTATTGTACAGAAGAATTAGGTCTGCAAAGTTGTGGAATCCATTTTTTGATAAGCATTAAATGTAAAATCGTAAAACGTGAAACACCATTATAATGAAGTTCTGTGGGGCTGCACAGATGTCCTGGCCTGTTACATGGCCTGCTCAATGTGTAAGAATACACAATTCAACTCAAACTGAATATCAATATCATTATTAATGGAAAAGTCCCCTTCAACCCAACCTTCTCTGAAACACCAAGCAGCAAACGACCGACTGTTTCCCCTCAGAAGAAGTGGAACGAGCTGCTATAAGCCCTTAGCACACAGACACTAATACCATTACTAAACACCAGGGCGCGCACACACACACACACACACACACACACACACACACACACACACACACACACACACACACACACACACACACACACACACACACACACACACACACACACACACACACACACACACACACACACACACACACACACACACACACACACACACACACACACACACACACACACACACACACACACACACACACACACACACACACACACACACACACACACACACACACTCTCTCACACTCTTAGGATCCCACTTCAAACAGAAACTCCTTCACCAAGTCCAGGATGTGTTTTGCATTCCACAGCGCTCCGTGTATCTGGGTCCTCATTAACATAACTGAATAATAAGCCCACCAATGCTTTCTAATTAAACCGTGAGAGAATGTCTTGTACCATGAGGGAAGGAAGGGCCAAGAGGAGAAGCAGAACAAGCTCCACAGAACCATTAGCCAGGCGTTCATCTCCACATATGACCCGACCCCTACAAGATATTACAACAGACAGACAATTGGTGGTGTTTCCAACCATGTTAGACAAGCCTTAGAAATACAACTCACAGGTTTTTCCAGTTGAATGTATTTTTCTGATATGTTGTAAACCATAGTGCAGGTGGGATGTTCTTAGGGGGATCAGAATCAGGGTCCAGCCATGGATAGATGAGGTGGGGTTGAGGGTGGGGGTGGGGGTTGAGGGTGGGGTTGTGGGTGGGGTTGAGGGTCTGATGAGGTGAGGGCCTCATCCTTCCAAATCATTCATACTTTGATCCACATGTTCAACCCCAGAAGATAACAGATGGTTCCTCCTAGAGTCCCTCATCAGGTCAGAAGCTTCACGGTGGACCAGCGGGGCGTGTGTAGGGCGTCTGGCCCTGGCCATGACGTCTCTTCTACCCCTTAATGACTCAGCATCACTGGGATGAATGTCTCAGCTTTCCATAAAACCTGGCAAGTCAATGCAATGTTGCCTTGCAAAAGCTGACCTGAGGATGGTAAAGCTGAAGGAAAACCACATGGACCTCAACCTGCTCTCCGGGTCTCTGGGGAGCAGCAGCATGGACGCTGGGGAACATGGGTCTTTTGCATATCCTACTCACATTGAAATCATACAAAGTTGGTTGAAAATGG